>JASANF010000385.1:0-22056 GCA_030248245.1 Trissonchulus sp. WLG1_4
CACACACACACACACGTGTTGGCCGGGTGTGCTGTTGTCCGTGCTGTTGTGTTGTTTGTTTGTTGGTGAGGATGCGGAATTGTGTTAAGCTTAGCTCTTTTCAATTCCAGTGAGGCTGTTGCAGCAAAATAGCCAAGAGTGTGGCAGATATATCCACCATTCTTCAGACATAAGTGAAAAATCCTAATGTATGGCATATTATATGTTGGTAAACGTGAAAATGAAGAATGGTGAATTCTACAGAAAAGTCAGATTGTTTCCTGTGTTTCAAGTTCAGTTTTGTTGATGTTATTAGCTATTGATATGAAAATTGATGAATTTTTATTGAATTATATTTGTATCTATTAAAAGTAGCAAACATTTTGGATATGGTTCTGTAATCAGGGGTTGCTGAATTCGCTATTTTTTGGTTTGAATCTAATCTGTTAGATTGGGTTCCCTTTAGTTCAATCTGGGCGAAAAATTTTGTGTTTCTATTGACCAAATTTAGTTTTGATTCTGTCTGGGTTACATTATTGGATAATTGTTATTCATTTAGTGATTCTGTACATTAGCTAGCTTACTCTGTGTAATGCTACTGTCTCGATATGATCTTCCCATCTTTTGTTTTACTTTTTTGTCGGAAAATATTTCCTCATATGAATTTTTAGTTAGACTTTATGTCTGCCTAAAAATTTCGCAAATCTCCATTTTTTCCTCGAGGCTGCGGCCCCCAGACTCCTGGGGCTATCTGTGGTTTAATTTTTTTTTTGTCGGAAAATTTAAGCGGTGAAAAATTACTAAAAAGTAAACTTGAACCCATAACACAAAGATTAAAATTCCAGTCATCTCCAGCGGAAACGAATTTTTTATGGGTACGCCCCGCGGACAAAGTGAATTATTTAGATATTTAGTGAAAGTGCTACATAAATGACTACAAACTATATTTCGTTGTAACTTCGGGCCAAAAGTATAGGCCCGGCGGGGTCAAAATCATTTGGGGTCTACGCACACTAAAAAGACCAAGTTACGTCAAAAAATGGCACATGCTGGCACCATTCCCCGTCTATCACAACTGGACGTCCACCGGCTGTCCCTGAATTTAGGTAAAAGGAGCCCCCCATGGCAAATCCAGGGACTGTATAAATAAAAACTCTAATCCTTCCCTTGCTTCCTTTGAACTACGTCAAATGTTTGTCACTTAAAAAAAGTTGTGCCCAAACCAGAGCGTACTATTAAAGGTCAATCGAAAAAAAGTTGTGCCCAAAACATTGCTTCCCAGAGTGTATGATCAAATTTTTGATAAAACCCAAAATTAAACACAAGCCGCGCGGCTCGGCTCGGCCCGGAAGCGCAGCGCGCCGCCGGTCGGCGGCGGTGCTCGCGGATCCGGCCGCTTGGGATGCGGTCTAACCCGAATATATATATATATATATATATATATATATATATATATATACACTAGCATTAGGGTTAGACCGAGCCAGGAATTTCGGTGCCGAGCCGAGCCGGCCGGCTATGTTTAATTTTGTGTTTTATCAAAATTTGATCGTGCGCTCTGGGAAGCAATGTTTTTGGGGCACAACTTTTTTTACGTGACAAATTTTGACTTAGTTCAAAAGAAGCAAGGAAGGATTAGAGTTTTTATTTGATACTCCTGCAGTTGGAGGGGATGGGGGAAGCTCCTTCCTAAATTCAGAGACAGCCGAGGGATTCGGACCGCCAGTTGTGATAGACGGGGGAGGTCCCAGCATGTGCCATTTTTTGACGTAATTAGGTCTTTTTAGTGTGCGTAGAACCATAACCAGAACCGTCGGCCATAACCAAAGATTTTGACACCTTTTGGCCCAAGGTTACAACGAAATATAGTTTGTAGTCATTTATGTAGTCACTTAATCTAAATAAATTCACTTGTCAGTGGCGTACCCAGAAAAACGTTTCCGCGGGAGTGACTGAATTTGACTCTTGTGTTATGGGTTAAAATGCACTTTTTAGTAATTTTTCACCACTTAAATTTTCATAAAAAACGCGAAGAGAATTAAGCCACAGATAGCAGGAGTCTGGGGGCCGCAGCCCCCAGGAAAAAATGGAGATTTTCGAAATTTTTAGGCAGAATTTAGTCAACTGAAGACGTATCAGAAATATTTTCCGACAAAAAAGTAAAACAAAAGATGGGAACATCATATCAGACAGTACATTACACAAGTAAGCTCAGCAGACTGTACTCTTGCAGACATGCATTGGCTTTGATGATAGACAATATCAATGAATAATAAGCCCCCAGAAGAAAATGAGAAGTTTTTGAATGTTAAATTTGGTCAATTGGAGACGTATCAGAAATTTTTTTCGGCCAGGCGATAAAAACTAAAGGGGGGACCCTTGTAGACAATTTCTTCAGGTTCGACCAAAAGAAGAGGGGTCGCGATTCCCGCGACCCCCCCCCCCTGACTACGCCCTCGGCATTGCAGGACCTAACAAGGGAGTGGTGTATCCAAAATGTTTGCTACTTTTGGTGGCAATCTGCAAATTGTGCGATAATTCAATAAAAATTCATCAATTTTCATATCGATAGCTACACAATGACGTCGACAAAAGGTTGAAACTTGAAAGTACAGGAAAACCAGTCAATCTGACTTTTCTGTAGAATTAGCCAGTATTCTTCCATTTTCGCCACGAAGCCGGCGTTTACCAACACTAATACTATATATAGATATATGCATTCATACGTTAAACTTTTTCACTTTTACTATGTCTGAAGAACCATGGAATATTGCTTATATCCCCACCGCTTTTTCAGCTATTTTGTGCAACGGGCGTCAGAGTGAAAAATTGAAAAATTTACTAAGCTTTTTGATATTGCAATGCGGACAGCAAATTTAGTAAAAATGTCGTTTTTGCAACGATATAAACGTAACACAAAACAGTATATTAGGCAAACAAATTGCGCCTAATACACACATATTCTTATACGAAGTAATTCCAAATCCAATAAAAAATGGCCGCCTTCCCCTCGGGATATACCGGTATGAGAGAGCGGTTTATTAACGGAAAATCACAAAAACCGTATATACAGCACTAGCTTTTTGGATTCTGGGGAGAGATTTTAAACTTTCGAAAGTTATTTGTTGAAAATTCACGACGGTCTCAGCTCTCGGCCTGGCTCGGCAAAATTGCCGAGCCAAAGGCAATTTGCCGAGCCGAGGGAGCGGTCTATCAAAAACGAGCAGTATATAGCCCTATGTATATATATATATATATATATATATCGCTCCGAGCCGGGCGCATGCTCGCAAACCCCAAAAACAAAAAATACTATATATATATATATATATATATATATATATATATATATATATATATATATATATATATATATATATATATATATATATATATATATATATATATATATATATATATATATATATATATATATATATATATATATATATATATGTATATATATATATATTTTTTGTTTCATCATGCGTTATAGTTACTCATCGGTTGCTACAGTTCAGCTGAAATTTTCTTGTATTACTGTAACGTTAATTCATTGTTTTTTCACCATTCCCATGTGCCTGACTATGAGTACAAATCCTTCTATATAACTGACCGCTTGGGTGGCACCGTATGTGTCTAATTTTAATTTTGAACATATGGTTGTTGTTTTTATTGTTATTATATTTTATTGTTGTTTTTGTTTCAGAGCTGGGAGTGACAAGGCCGTCCCCTCAGCAACATTATCAGTAAACGGGCATAATTCAACTCAACTAAGTCAACCGCCTATTTTGACAAGCGATTCTATCGATTTGCAGGTTAGTTAACTAGTTTTTATTGAGTTTTATTAATTAATTAATTTTTATTATTGGTGATCTTCCTTTAAGTAGATTAAACGGATTGAGAATCTGTCGTATATTTTTTATTTAATATATACAGTCATTTTCAAATGAAAATGGATTTGCCCGACGCCATTTCATCATCCGACGCGTCGGATTGCAGCATCCGTCGCGTCGGGTGACATCATCCGTCGCGTCGGATGACATCATCCGACGCGTCGGGTTTCATCACCGAGGCCGTCGGATGACATCATCCGACGGGCCTGGCTGGGCGTCGGATTGCATCATAGAGTTGGAAATTGGAGAGCTTGCAGGAAAAATTTATAAGGGTGACTCCTCAAAGAGTTATGCGAAATTTTTATAGTTTATTTTCATATGTTGATTAATAGCTGTTTTCTTGAAATATAAGGTAATTTTATCTACTGAATTCTGATTTTTATTAGTTAAAGAAACTAAACAATAAAATAAGGTAGCATTCATAATTTGCACTGAAGAAGCCACCCCTATTCAAAACTTTAGGCCCGAATTTTGACAGCTAATTAATCACTGGCTGGCAAAACTCTAGGCGTCGGATTGCATAACCGAGGGCGTCGGATGACATCACCCGACGCGTCGGATGGCATCACCCGACGCGTCAGATGACATCATCCGACGCGTCCGATTTCATCACTAATCCCGACACCTAGAATCTATTTTCATTTGAAACCGACTGTATATATATATATATATATATATTTATGTATATATATATATATATATATATATATATATATATATATATATATATATATATATATATATATATGCCTAATGTTTTTGTTTTAGGCTAATAAGTAGTTGATTTTAATAAGTCAAGTACTCAAGTCCCTTAGTTTTTTCATGTAAATCATTACGGAAATTAATTCAACAAATTGATTCAATAGGTTTGAGCCAAAGGATTGTGCATTATGTTGACTATCACTGTGGCTTGTGTGTCGAAAGTTATTTCGGCCAGTTGCATCTAATCTTGGATAATTTTCAATATATTTTTTGGGATAAAAACAACACTCAATTATATACTTCAACACAGAACATGACGACAACAGCAGCTGGAATCAGTGAAATTTAAGTAGCAACATGTCTCGAGTACTTACATCGTTTTATGTATGTAGATTGTTCCTAGTTTTTATGAAATTACTTACAGAGTTATTATTAGCCAAATAAATTTAAACATACAGTCAGCTAAATCCAATTTCCAGTAATACCCAATAGTCTAAAAATGTCGAAAGCATATATACATTTTATCAAACGCATGTGAATGATGCATATTACTTAACCTAATAATAAAAATATTTTAGCCTCACAAAAAGGATATACATGCAGATGCAGTTTATACTCTTACAGTAATGACAGTATGTGTTCAGTATTTAACATCTACAATCTACAGAACACAGACATTATATACATACATACATACATATATGCAGACAAATAAATTTACAGCAGATAGAGCGCGCGCTTAACGCTGCAGAAAATATAAGAAACCCTGCCTGAATTTTCTAGTTTTCCAATTTATTGTTCTCTTCCTATCTCTCTTCCACATATGCTGCTAAAATACACACAATGCATATGAAATTTTGTATGATTGTGTGTATTTAATAGGCTGTGTGTGTAAACTTAAAACTACTGCATGTATATGTATATGCTATCTTATACTATATTATACTGTATGTGTACTACGGTTTGTGTATATATTTTGAGTAGGCTTTTGTCGTCAAAATGAACACTTGCATTTTATTTTCGTACCCTTTGTTACTGTATTAATGGTCATATACTGTTTCTGTTATAGTATTACTGTGAGTTAAATTGGTTATTTAATTCCCGAGTGTTATTTTCAAAATTGAAATGAACTAACTGTACCCTAAATTGGCTTTAACATGCTTACAGCTAACCCAGTGTCTTAAGTTTATATATATATATATATATATATATATATATATATATATATATATATATATATATATATATATATATATATATATATATATATATATATATATATATATATATACTTAACAAACACGTAAATCCCATGAAGCATGGATTATCCATCGATCTGCGCGGGTGGTCGCTGATTATATTTTTGACCCGTCATATCTAAAAAATTACCACGCAATTGCAATTTTGCAAATATTATGCATCATAGGTGTGTAGTTGAGTTAGTGATGCCCATCACTAAAATAACAGTATCCAGCCTCTACAGTGATTAGCTGCTAATCAACTGAGTAGGCGGGACGGATTGGGTCTTCGCACAAAACCAGCACGCATTAAGTTTGCGGACTTGCAGCGTATAAGATCGCAGATCAACTGTAGGTCGCGGATTGGGTTGTAGGGGGCGAGTGGGCTTAACCAAAAACTTTAATCCGCCGGTTGCATCTTTGGTTAAAAGTTTCGACCCCATCGGTCCTGGGGTTACAAGGTCATTCCAGAAAATGCAGCGGGATTTTGATTAGAACTGCTTCAGTTTTTTGCAAAAGTGCAGATTGAAAATGTTTTGCTTCAAATCATATACGGCCATTCTGACTGGTACACATTTGCTTATGGGGGCGGCTTAAATTCCGCATCTTCAGTCTTCTTCTCAGCGTTAAAATCGCACAAATGAGAGCTACAATACACAGTCAAAAAATAGGTATTAAGCACAAATTTTGGTGGTTTAAATAACCAAAACATGCTTGGTTTGACTAGGCATGTAGCAAATTCCACTTTCTCAGCATTTAGTAGATTTAACTTGATTGTAAGACGTTCTGTCACAACGAAACATTCGTAGGTCAACGTCAGGTCGAGGCATTGCGTTTGCGGTGCTCACGAACTACATATATATGAACAAAAAACAATATTTTTTAATAATAATAAATCGTGTAACATCTTGTACCGACTCAGCATAATTCATTGCCACAAAATATTCGCTTATGGATTAATATTCGGTTCAATGTGCCATTTTCTGGTCATTAGCTTAGGCCTAGCTTGGGTAATAAAAATTAATTTGAAACTTTGAACCTCTATCTACTGATAATTAGTTTTGCAAATTATTATCAGTATATATATGTTTGTTTGCTGCTGCTTTTTCTCATAAAATTATAATCACCTCTTTCTTGTAACTGTGATTTAATAATTCCTCATTCTTAGCAAGTTTAGCCTAGCATTAATTTGCTACACTTTATCTTGGCACTGTTGTTAGCTTTTTTTCAAAAACAATTCTTTAGTTACATGCTGTGTGGGCTGTATTTTTGAGAGTTTTTTCGGGCAATTAAGGCTGGTCAAAGCAGTTTTTTCTTAGTTTATTTCAATGCAATTTTTTGCCAGGATTAGATTAACTAGATTAACTTATAACTCAACATAGATTAACGTAAATTCATAAAATTTTGCAAGCACACGGAGATGACATGGTTTAGTTGCTATGCAAAGTTTCATAAATTTTAATGAGCTACTATTGAATCCTTAACGAGTCCTTAATTAATAGTTTATTTCAATGCAATTTTTTGCCATTTATATGTATTATATAAACAGACTTAAGTCAGATTAATCTTAATTATAGTTTTAATTATGGAAACATATAAGTTTGTAAAATTAAAAAAATATAAGTTAGAACGCTTCTTGGAATATTTAGATACTTTTACTAGACGTTGAAAAAATTCGACAGCCAATTCTTTAGTAAATTTTGCGTTATCAACATGCAAATAGTGCTAATGCCAATGTGGAAAAATCACGGTAAAAATATTACGTTATTACATCAAAGTATTACAAATTATTACAAGTTCAAGTAAAGGCTAACATTAAGCTAAAAAACTTTGTAGCCTGGGAAAGCCTTAGAATTTTCAATGTTATGTTAACAGTCAACATATGTATGTATGTATTAGCCTATTCACCCTAAACTATGAGCATTAACTGATTAATTAGCATGTCCGTATATACATTGTACGTTATTTTCAAAAAGTAAATATATATTTTACATTAGCTGTATATATATGATGTGCTTTGTGGTGCTAGATATTTTTATTATTTACATGAATTCTGCAGTACGATGCTTCTAATGCGTTTCTAAATAAGAACAAGTTATTAAAACAGGTTTGAACCATAAATTCGTTTAATGTGATGTTACGTAGTTTATTGGTTTCCGACAAAATTATACATATGTGCAAGCAATTATCAGTTTTTTCATAACTTCGCAGCAACTGATAAAATTTACAGCTGGAAGTTTTACACACCCTTAAAATTTCATGTGTATGCATTCATTCATACTTGCCTATATATTATGTAGTTAATAAATCGTAGTATGTAGTTTGAAATCGGAACTGTTCATATACTTACCATTGGTCTTTTCGAATTTTTACCTATTATTATATATAATATTATCATACGATACTTGTGACGTTTACTGCACCTATGTAATGTACGTACATATTTATACCTCACACTCTGAGTTGGTTATTTCCGCATATATTATAGTTTATCGAAATATGAGGCTTTAACAGACGAACAAGCGAGGGAACAGGTTTTTTTCAGTATGACTAAACTACTCAGAAAATCTGAAAATTTTGTACACTTAAAACCCATTATAATATT
Organism: Trissonchulus sp. WLG1_4; assembly: GCA_030248245.1. Taxonomy (NCBI): domain Eukaryota; kingdom Metazoa; phylum Nematoda; class Enoplea; order Enoplida; family Ironidae; genus Trissonchulus; species Trissonchulus sp. WLG1_4. The sequence continues at coordinate 8,421 of JASANF010000385.1, forward strand.
TTCAGTTTTCGCTCGTTTTTAGTCGGACTCAGTTCTTTACACGCAGTTTTCTCAATTTTTCCCTCGTTGTAAAATACAGTTGATATTTTCAATGGTTTTCTCCGACCTGCATTTTTCTTGTATCTATACGTTTTATTTGTTAAACATATTACTCGACGTGTAAAGCGTTTTTATGTTATTGGATAAATATATACCGATTTAAGCGGGCGTGTATTTCAGATTTTAGATTTTAGTTATCAGGGAAAAACTGATGAGGAAACAATATGGATTAAGGAACTAAAACTTTTTTATGAACGCAGTTTAATATAAAGTAACATATACAGAACGCAAGCGTAACGGACAATTTCGTATATTTCATTTATGTACTCCATCGGAGATTTGGGCCCAAAATTTTTCTCACGCCGGGACTCTCTCCTCTTTTTTTATCCTGCCGGGACCCCATTTCCCTCCCCTGGGACCGAATTTTGGGGGTCTTCTCCCCCATTCCCTCCGCACTGCAGTTGTGCTTGTACTGTGTTGTTGAAGTTAACTAATCTAGTTAATCCACTCATATTAATAAAGAAAAAGACAAAACAGTTGAATATTTGCCTTCAAATTGAACTTTACTCTTATCTTAATCTTCATATATCTATGTCACTTTTTTATTAATTCATTGATATTTTCTATCTGTTCAGTGTTCGTATTTATAACTTTTTACCACATCATTGTATTTTCACTGGATAGAAAACTGCATATATTTTTGTTTGTATTAAAAACTGCATGGAATTTTGAACACTGCATAATACCTACACGTGTTATTGAAAATTTATTTTTCTACTTTTTACCTACACATGCGCGGCTGTAATGTTGTTTGAAAATAACAGAAAAGCCAGCTTATTATACGCGTATATGCAGAGCTTAGTTTTTATGCTTTTGTTAGGCTTAGTTATCATTCTTATTATATGTTTCCCCTATCTTGTTGAGTTTAGATTCCTAGTGTATATATATATTTATATATATATATATATTCGACATGTTTGTAAACGTAGCAAACTTTGTAAGATTAAAATCACTTAGCATATTATTAAAATTCAAATTTCAATAGTTTTTTTAATTGATATTATAAAATTTTGCGTCAGAAATGTAACGAACGGGGTCAAAATTTTTTTGGAGGACGTCTCCGACCGTACATTGAGGATTTTCGCCCCTGATCGACCAAAAATTCCCTAAATTTTTCGAAAATTTCAGAAACAGCAATTTTTTTAATTCACTTATCGATTTTGGCTGTGACCCTCCGTCCCACCCCTTTCACTATTTGTGGTTATTGTTTATGGATGTTAGATAAGGTATAAAATAGAGGCCTGTAGCAAGGCAATCGGCGCCGGCGGGCCTCTATAATATATGTAGATATATGATCATCCAACAAATTGTATGTAGCTTATTTTCCGTATCAAACATACATATAATTTGCCGTATCAGATATAGCATGGCTTTTTTCACAAACATAACACGCGAATAAATATATATGTGCTAATAACTGTGGATAAATGATGTCAGATATTTTTTCTATCACAGTCCATACATGTTTACAGTTTTTTTGCTGCGTGAAATAATTATCTTTTGACGTCATATACATGCTTTCAAAATATTTTTATACTTGTTTTGGTGTTGGTTACCCATGTCCAATGCGACTATTGTGTCATTTGTTCCATGAGTCTGTTGCTACTTAATTTTGCACAACAGTTTGAATTTATTTTATATATATCTTCAATTATGTTTTCATGTGAGTGATGATTAAAAATCTCCTTGTTTTTTGCTTCTTTCTACTCTCAATTTTGTATCTTTTTTGTAGACGTGATAGATTGGCAGTGGTCATTGGCAAAGTCAGCAACTTGACTCAATTTTTTGACTGACAATTTGTATCAGGGTTTTTTTTTAGTCAAAAATGGCGTCATTTGCAGAAATGAAACTTAAAAATGACGTTCAGAAAATAAAAATGACGAAGCTTTGACGAAAGGTTTTGAGCAAATATTGACGTTGATTTGACCAAATTCGGCCTAAAAATTGAAAAAATCTCCAATTTTTTCTGGGGGCTGTCGCCCCCAGACCCCTGCAACTTAGTGGCTTACTCGTCTTTCTTATTAATTTTCATTAAAGCCTCTGCATGTGTACACGAGTACATTTATATACCTATTTAGTGCACTGCACTACTAGTGCACTATCTCATGTGACGTTCTGCTTCTGACGTGATTTGCATTTATATAATTTCTCGGCTCGAAAAAATTTCTGAGACGGCTTCATTTGACCAAGTTTGGTCTAAAAAGTGAAAAATTCTCTAATTTTGTTTTTGAGGGTTGTCGCTCTTAGACCCCTGCATTCTTGTGGCGTAATGTTTTGGGTATTATGAGCTCAAATGTTAAATCTGGTGTTTTCGGTCGGCCACAAATAGTATAATGTTCGCACAATATTTGACCGTTTTTTGCCATTAAACGCAAACAAATTCCTTATGACTACATTTACACACATCTTCAATTATGATTCACGTAACACAGTCTTGCAGCCAAGTATTATAATATTATGTTTTTGTTGTTCAATTTTGCAGTATCTGTACTAAAAACTGTCACAGATCGGTGAGAACATTTCGATCCGTCAAATGTTTCGGAATAAATCAAAACAGTTTCAGCTTCGCCGTGGGAGTTGCTACATACAGTGCCAATCCCAGGAACTTTGTCAAAGCTTCCTGGCGAAAAAACCCAGGTTTAAATTGCAGAAAAGTGCATTTAAAGCATTATTACAAAGTGACAGGAAGGGGGCAGCCCATCAAGGCAGACCTGACGCTTTGTAACGGAGATGAGCACCGTATCTGAGTGCGGACACGCCAAAGGATAGTTATCTATCCGCGAGTTACCTTTACCTTTCCCTTTTTTGTTACAAAAAATCGAAAGGTCATGCTCTCTCAGAATTTTTTTTACTTTAAATTTGACCGAAATCTTCGGCACATAGACGTACAAGGGGGTCAGGGGGGCAAGCTCCCCCCAGATTTGGGATTCCGGGACAAGCAAATCTAAAGTTTAAAGTTAAGGGTGCCAGAAAACTCCTCAAAGTTAAAAAAGGTGCCAGAAAACTAAAAATTTGCCCCAGATTGCTTTAAAAATGAGCAAAAAGCTAAAAAATTGCGAAAAATATACAAGTTTTACAAAAAATTCCCATTTTTAGGCCGTTATGAGTTCAAGTCCCCAATATGTCGGACAAGACCCCCTAAAATTTTGAAAAATCCGGAAAAAGCCCTCCACCGGACTGAGATTACATGTATATACGTACAAGCATACATGTACAAAAAGCACAAAAACTTTGGGTAATACCCCTCCCCCTCCCCCTGGTGGGACCCTTCCCTCCCATCGGTCTACTTAATTTTGACCCCCTTGTCAAAAAACAGCAATTTAGTAATTTGCATCTTTTCTTGGCCAAAAAACACAGATTTCAACAAATTTTGGCTAAAATTGGGTAAAAAAACCGCTTAAATTTCATAAAAATGTAAGATAACGCTAACTAGCAATATTGCTGCAACGCAACGGTACTGTAAAGCCATAATCTAATTTTGACGAACGAAAAATAAAAATGACGACAGGAATTTAAAAATGACGCCAGAATGATGAAATCCTATTTTGAAAAAAAAAACCCTGATTTGTATTTATTTACCAAGAGTTTGTGTCAATTATTTGTATCTGTTTAATCTACTTTTAACCCTTTTAATCCGTTTTGATCTTTTTGATCCCTCTAATCCAGTGTTTGACTGTTGTTTCAGGCCAATGCCGTCTCGCTTGTGCGCCATGTAGACCTCCATAATTTGACCGCAGTCAATTCTAGCACACCCAGTGATTCTCAGAGCCTTAATGCACCACAGTCTCAACCAGGCGACAATCTGAAGCAATTGTGAGTTGCCTGATACAGTTTGATGGCGTTGTTTATCATCATTAGACTGGTTTACGAGTTTAAAAAAATAAAATTATAATTTTGAAATGATTAAAATTATGATCTAAAGACTTAACTTCTAAAGACTTTAGGAACAATTTTGGACGAACTTCGGAACGAATTTCAGCAGCTGCCTTATTTTAACTAGTTAACTTGGCTATTCAATCCTAAATTTCGAACTAAAATCAGGACAGTCCAGTCCGTTTTATCCCGTAAAGGAATACATAAGTCCCAAGTTAGTTGGATTCGTTAATTGATGGTATGTTCGTTCACCGGTCTTTCATAAGCAGTTATATATAGTCTGCTGTCGCACCTGTTGAATTCTGGCCCCCGCCGTGTTTCAGATTCCTACAACCCGTGCCCCCGTCCAAGGGGGGCTCATCGCTAGCCCTGGAGGCCGCTCTGGACTCGCCACACTCGGACCCCCCCGAGGGATCCGACCGCCCTGGCTTCGTCTGCGGCCCCCGCTCCACCTCCTCCCATTCCTCCAACAGTCCGCCGCAAAGACACCATACTTATGACCAGGCCAATGCTGTAGGTTTGGGGGTGGTTGAGTTTGCACAATAATTGGCACATAAATGTAGGCCTATAAAACTCGTGAGGGATGAGTAAGTCTTGTTCGTATTTGTCTATATAGTTCGCTTAGGTATACCTCAGGAATCGGATTAGTTTGAGATGACTATCAGATTTTTGGACGATTGTATTTTCGACACGATCTTTTGAAGTTTCCTTGAGAACGCTGCCTTGAAAGCGACTAGCTATTTCTTCAACCTATTATTATGGTTTTCTTGCTTTTCAGACTGATATTAATTCCGAAGAGCAGGATAACGATGACTGGGATATTGGCAAGATTATGCAGCAGATTGAGAGCAAGTCTAGTCCAGAGCAAAACAACACTCCCAAACAATCAACTACGGCACTCCATACCGTCGGTTCGGAGCCGGTTCCGACCAGACCGACAGCCAGCCAGCAGCCGCCGCCCACTGCTGATATGATGGCTCTAAATGAACGTCTATTTGGCAAGGACAACGAGAGTAGCGACGAAGCTCCCCTGAAATCCAAACCGGCCGGCACCGGACTGAAAACCGGTGAAACCGGCAGCAGTGGTTTGAAGGTGTCCAAGTCTAAATCGGCAGGGAAGTCGAGCAAGGAGAAGACTGGCGTCGAGTCTGTGCGAAATAGTCCGACCAAGCGCAGACGCCACGAGTCCGGGGATAGACGGAAGCGCAAGAAGGCAAGAGAAACTATGACGCTGGATTTGCAAGACAAAACCAGCACAACGGCTGGTGATAAGCGTAGTGCCAGTGCTAAAAAGGTCAAATTGACCCCTGCAGATGCCAAGCCAGAGGTCAAGGAGGCCACTAATCCAACTAACCCGGCTAATCCGCTTAGTCCGGACTCCGGGCTGGGCCAGGATATGGGCTCACCCAATGGCAACTCGGCCACCCTGCTGCCCGACGACCCCCCTGCGCCGCCTCTAGCCAATGAAGTGCCTGGTCGCGTTTCGTTGGTGGATATTCTGGCGGAGTCGAAGGACCTGCCCCCTTTCCTGTCCCCCATCCAAGACTTTCCCCAACTGGAATTTCGCGCCGGTCGCCCCTCCCTGTTGTGTCGTTTGAATTTGGCCTTACTCGAACGCCTACCCCCTGCCTTTGCCTCCTGTCTTACAAAGTCCACTGCGCCCCCGCTGCTGTCTCCCCTCGTGGGGGACCCTGATCTACTGGGCGAGGATCCTTGCCCCCTCCTGGACAACGAAGGTTGTGATACAGACAGCAGATTACTCACTGATCCCACGACCACTATGAATGATGGAGAATTGTGTCATCAAGCTGAGAACAGCAGCAGACGGGCCAGTGTAGACTGTTGCGAGCGTTTGCCGTCTACTTCAAAGGCTGTGACCGAGACCGCAGAAGGGCCTGTGGTCGACTTTGGCTCCAAGACTCCGCCACAGAGCCTGGCCAAGTTGGCCGCCTCATCCAGCAAGAAGAAACGACGCAGCACAGCGAGCAGTCGCCGTAGCGGGGACTCCGCGACCGGACGAGGCAAAAGTTCGTCCAAGGTGGCCAAGAAACTGATCGAGTCCGCTGCCAGTCATCCGGACGAGACCACTCATGCCAATAATCTGAGCAGCCAATCAGCAACGGGTAGACTACTGGACGATTTGGCTAGTCCGTCACGGGCTAAGGACGCGTCCGCCCTGAGTCGCGAGGGGGTCGAGGGGAGTCTGTTTGAGGCCTGGCCTGACACGGACGACTTGCCGTTGGATCGCAGAAAATTGCTGGAAAAGCGCCGACGACGTCAGTCAACGGCTTCGTCCATTTCGTCACTGAACGGCGGCCGGACGCCCGTCAGTTCGAGTCAGACTAGTAGTTTTGGTGCAACGGGTCCTGCGCATGAAACTGTGAAAGCTGGTATCAATGGCGGTAGTAGTAGTAGTAGTAGTAGTAATCATAATTTGTGTAATATTAATTCGCCCTCTACTACTGGTATTAGTAGTACTGCTGCTATTGCTAATGCTACTAGTATCATGAATAATTGTGATCAAAATGGAATTAGTGAAAGTACAACTAGTGCTCTGATTGATGATTCCGACAAAGTACGGACTGAATTGAATGATAATAATAGTTGCTCTGTTGGTAATGAGGCCAAAGCTGGTAAACCCAATATTGCTACTGCTGGTGGAACCAAGTCGACGGATAAGACGCGACCACCTTCCTCAAATAGTCAACGAAAGTCGAGCAAAAAACAACAACAACAGCAACAACAGTTGGATAGCCAAACTGAATCGAGTCAACCTCAATTGGTCGATACGCTACTGGATCAAATCACCAGCACAACTAATCGAGCTAGCGCCGCGTCTCCGAAACTAGAAGTCCTAGATACCGCTGCGGCTAGTGGTGATACGGCCACAGCTAATCACAGTCATACTGCGAATGCCCTATCTACTTCTGCCTATGCGTCAAAGTAAGATTTGGTTTGGACTGTGTTTATGAATTCTGATTCATTTTTTTGATTGATTTTGGCGGCACATAATATCGTGTGACCGAGTTATGGATGTAAGACTTAGTTGTTAACTGTTATCTATTTTTGTAATATTATGTAAACTTTTGAATACAATTTCTTTTGCATAAATACCAATGTGTTTAGATTTCACTTTAGTTTAGCTTGCTTTCATTGGTTTTCATTGCCGTCTAAGTGTTGTTAATGAATAGCTTCTATTTCAGCACTCCATATTCCTCCCTTTTGGCCATCAGCAGCCCGGTCGGCGTGGGAACAGACAGTGTGGCGCCGCCCCCGGCAAAACTACTTCGTCTCCAGCACACTGACACTCCCACGCCCAGCAATAGTGCTCCAGCTGTGAGCTGAACCACGGTTTTGTGATATAAAGCAAAAATTATTGATAAAAAATTATTTAATTTTTGAAATTGTGTCGGTACAGTTTTTTCGGATATTGATTTATTTTTTTACTTCAGCTGCAGGAATTGTATTCGTTTGGGATTTTTCATTCATTTATGTGTCGAATCCCTTAAAGCCCCGGCTCATGCATTTCCTTTCTCCTTCTCCTTCCAGCAAGTATTCACAAAAATCACACCACATGTTTTGTCTCAGGGTTTAGCAGGTTCTGGTCAGACTTTGATTAGATTATCTGAATTAACTCCATACACTCGTGTTGCAGGCGGCCCCAACAGTCCTGCCGAACTTGCCACCGCACGCCCCCACTCAGCCCGTGGTGATCGACCGGCGCAGCTTTCTTCCCGCCGAGGAGTACACCAAGAAGGCCAAGAAAATTAAGCATTCTGCCGATGTTTTGGTACGCATGATTTTTTTGGCTGTTTTGTGCAGATAAGGCAAGCTTGTCCGTTTTTTGCCCAGAAGCATCATAGTTTTTGATTGAGCGGTCTGAAAAATTGAAAGACGGAGGCTTTGCTATGTCAACTAAACTGTTACACATTGCTCGTGAAAAATAATGTTAGTTTTTTTAAAATTTCCGGCCACAAAATTCATTAAATTGACATGAATATTAAATTCAGGGTCGAAATTTCAATGTAAAGAGAAGCTACCACGTTCATATTATTTTACTGAACTGTAAGCCAATGCGGTAGTCATAGGCGATGTTTAGTCTAATTTCGACAAATTTGTCATTTTGCTTTCTAGTTTACCAACTGCTCTGCAGAATAGCTTTGTGAAAAAATCTCATTTAGAAAAAAACTGTGAAATCGGAACTACCAGTTTGACTTTGGCTTTGTTTGCAGAACAATGACCGTACCCTACGCGTGTTGCTCTACATGGAGTCGGTGGCCTACTACGTGCTGACTGCCTGCTCAATGGAGACGCAGCTGAATTCTGAGTCGTCCCGGCTCTTCTATATGGTCCGGGAGACTTTTGAGCTGCTCAGGTCTGTTTCTGGTGCAACTGGTTGACTGGTAGGCTGGCCAGTGTCAGGCGCGTGGGTTCGATTCCTGGGTCTGCTTATGGGCTTTTTGTAAATGAGGAGACAAACATGTTAACTAAAAAGTATTTACTTTTATGGTTGAATTGAAGCTGATGGATGAAAATAGTTGCCCATGGTTCCACAAAAATAGATCATTGATTCGAGGGCGGTACCGTTTATGCGGTTTCATAATTATGTATATTAATAATATTGTATATTTCTGTGTAGATGCTGCTAACTTTTTATCATTGGTTATGGCTTTTATAAACCAAATTATCCATTTGCTACGATAAATATTTATGTAAAAATACTCTAATTTTCAGTAGGCGTTCATAATAAGTTTTTAATAAACTGTTTTTAGGAACGTTGCTTCGAAGTATCACTCAGAAAGGCGTAATTCACCGCTCTCATCAAAAATATACACTCTTTGGTAGGCAAAGACGTGAAATTTTTGGTCAGAGCTGTAAACAAGTACATGTGATGCAGCCTGGACTATAAGCAGTCAGAGACTATTTTTACCCATTCCTTTACTTGACCGAACTAGTTAACTAAATAAGTCAGCTTCAGAATCCGCCTAGTCGAGACTTGGCGACAAGGCGCGTTGGATTTAGACACTTATGGTTAAGGTCAAGGGAACTGCCTTTACGTGCTTGAAACCCCTCATATTGCACTGACAGCTGGCTTCTCTTTGCATTGCTGGTTATAAGCGGATTTTAATGAATTCTTTTGTATTACAGCAGTTTTCTAAAAAAGTTAGAAAGTGTATGCACGTAACACGTAGAACGGTAGAAGTATCTGTGTCCAATTGAGAGACGTTTCCATTATTTGTGTACTGTAGAGTGACTCATTAATATAATACAGTTAATGTAATCCCTAATCCCGTTAATCCGAATTTGTGAACAGGCCTAATATAGACAGCGTATGTGCGCACAGTGGTCATAATATTGTGATGCATTAATTGTAGTGTTTATTGCATTTTTTCAGCCTGCGTACTCAATCCCTGCTCTGCTGCAAACTGTTTGCCATGCGTCAGTCTCAAGCTCTGAACAATTACAAAAACATTCAGGACTATCATAAAACCAGTCGGTCAGTAGACAGTGTCAATTTCATATTTTTGATTACTTTGGTATCAGTAGGTTGGTTTTAAGTAGCTTTTAATGTACTCGAAGTTGAAAAGTTTTACTTGAATGCATTGAGAAAAAGCGATTGAATTGGAATTTTCCTGAGAGTGTTTGGAAAAATTTTAAATAATTAAGCTTGAATTTAACGGTTAAAACTTCACAAATCAGTTTGAGCTATCACTTAGTAAAAAAGCTTAGCTAAATTACTAGAATGTTAATCAAAAGCTTGTCATCGAAAATCTAAATAATATAGTAAGAGTTTAGCGAAACTTCGTTTTAAAAGTTGCATATTATAAAAAAATTGGCCTTTAAAAGTTACAACATCACAACAATATGCCCAATAATTAAAATTTAAAAATTTTTTTATTTCAGGGACCGCCAGGGTCCATCTCCGTTTCGCTGCTCGTCGGCGCCCATCGCGGTCAAGGAGAGCGCCCCCGCCGCCGGGTCCAGCATTCCCGGGGCGACCGGGGGGGTCACGACCAATGCCGGGGTGACCGCCGAGGGGGGCCAGACCAGCAACGGGGGGTCGTCTGGGACGGCAGGGGGCCCGACGGCACCGGGAGGCTCGCACACCGGCACCACCCCCTCGCCCACCCCCAGCCCCGCTAGTTCCACGGGCTCGGCCCACTCGCTGCCCCCAGGCCAGGTGGCTATCCCGCAGTGCATGGAGAGCATGTACAAACAGCAGCTGTCTCATTTGCATAACCTCATGTGGGCCCACGCGTTTTGGCAACAGGCGGATCAAACACAAAGGCCGGATGATCATGGTAAGGCAGAGCTGTTTTGGAAATGAATAATGGGTGACTAACGACTAAGCATAAGCATAAGCATAATCGTGTGTGTACTTCGAAGTGGCTTGCGAACGATTAGTTAGGCTTACAGTAGATTAGGAAAGAACCAAGACAGCTTGGGCCGTTTCAAAAAACAGTAGGTCTTAGCTGTTGTAGGCCATGTTGTTGTATGGAATGCATAAAAAGATAGCGACTAGTGTGTTTGTATTCATTTTTTATTGAATTTTGTCATTATACTCTGATTACTGCTAGCTATTTACTTTGGACTTGTGAAGTAATGCAGTTACGTTGAATTTCTGTTGGCTTATGTGGCCTTGATAATAGAGCCTTCAGGTTATTTGCTTTTATCTGTTTGTTTTTTGTTTTTGTTTTTTATGCTATTTTTTGTTATTTTGTTGTAGCATTTTTCTCGCACCTCTACTCCTTGTGCGGCGGCCCGTTGACTATCACCACCACCCTGCTGGATCTGACCTCATACATTCTGACGGCCGTACAATGGCTCCAAGCCTTGCATCGGGACAATCGATAGTTTTTGATTGATTGATTAATTGATTTATTGATTTTTATAACAACACTCTTTTTACACTGTGCCAGGCATTACCACTGATACGCGTTTTATATTAAGCCACTATTAATGCTAATGTTGTTGTTTTTTTCGTTGCTGTGCGCTTTTATGATAATATGATTGTCTTTTACTGATGCTATAAAAGGTTATAGCTTGTCTGTACTCTAGCTGTGGTCAGCATGTGTTCATGATTATTGCTGTCAGGAGTGAAATTCTGATTGTTTATGTACTCTTGATGGATTATTTGTTTGTACTCAGTCTGTTTGTATTCCATTGTTTCAGCATTTTCTGTTGATTTTGTGCTAACTTCGACTGTTTTGTGGGCCACTGCGCATGATGACAATATATACTTTTTGCTAATAGTTTATTATTATAATTACATTTCAAACTACTAATTTTATATAAAAACTTGAAGTTTTTATAAAAATACTGTTTACTCATTAAAAGTTTGTTTTTAAAATAAAAGAATTTATTTTGCATTCAATTGTTAGCATGTTAGCATTTTACGTTTTTTTCTATTTTTGTGTTTTTATGTTGTATTTCTTGTCTGTATTTATTTGACTCGTGCGGTTGCTGAACTCTGCCTTTATAGAAGTCCCGATTAATTGTATTATAACATAACATATACTCTATCGAAAGTACTTGCTACATCATTTTCTGACTCGCTGGGCTCTTAAATTCTAGTTTTTTCATGTTTTTATTATCTTTATTGTGCTTTAGTTCAGTTTGTATGTTGCCATGGATACACAAGGGTCAGACAAAAATCGCGAGCTCAATTTGAAACCCATGGTTCTAAAATGCTGATTCAATCATTAGTTTAATTAGATCTTCTTATAAGTGGCGCAGTTTTATTTTGCATTCTTTAAATTTTGTTTGGCATGAAGTTTCATTAAGTAACGATATTTATTAATTTATCAAGAAATTTTAGTGTAACATTGAATCCAGTGTGTCTGTGGTGTCTAATTCGTCATTTTGTCTCCACTCACTTTCGTTGTACTAAGAGTACACAAGTCTCCACTGATTGTACTCTTGACTCCCCGTGATGTACTCTTCCTATTGCTTGTACAGGATTTCAGTATGTAAAGCATGTTATTCATATTTTGTACATTTTTTGGCGCTATTTCTCTTGTAATTTTTTTAGTGGCACCAACAGACATCAATGTCTAATGTCCATCCCCATTTTAAACTTTTTCTCGTTTTTTAAACAAGTGGTATAGTCTACAGAAAAAAAACTGTACAACTATTTAAACCAATTTTTTGTAATGTTTTGATTGAAGCCGGTTTGTGTATGCTTGTTGTTAGAGCCCGGTTCATGCGTTGCTATAAGGATGTCCGGTTGATCGCAAGTAACTGTGCATTTTTTGACTTTTTTTAAATTGCTTAAAAAAAACTGCAAAAACATAGTATTTTTTGCTGTACGACCAGCTGGACTCTTAACTGGCATTCAAGTCATGTTTGATTTGGTTTGTTTTGCACCAGCCTTCCCAATTTGCTTAATCGCATTAAGCGGATTAGGTTAAATCCAGTAGATGCGTTAACATTAATAACTTTTAGATGTTATAATATTGAGTTTTAAATAACATATGTGCTGCTAAATGATATTGCGTTGATGCAGCTGGTCAATTTAATCCACTGGTTTAATCTGCCTAATGCGTTTAATCCGACGTATGGAAACAACTTAGATTGGTACAGCTCTTATTTACTCGTGCATTTTGTGCCATGCTGACATGTGGCCTATGACACTATTATATTATGTAATCTTGGTACTATAATTATTTTGTACATAATAATATAATAATCAACTTTTACTTGTAGTTTTTTTGTGGGGATTGATAAATCTTAATTTAATTACTGCTATAATACTGTTATTATTCTAATTATTATTAATGTTATTTGTATTTAAGTAACAACACTAGTTAGTTCTGTTGTGTTTTTTGTCTGGTATTATTTTAGATGCATGTAACTTTGATTTTTTTCGCCCATTCTATTGTGATTCCCGATTTGTGTTGGAGCAGTACCTCTTTAGTATGATTTAGTATTTTCGGGTTCTAGTAGGAGTTCTTGAGTTGGGTAACAATCAACGCGCCCCAAAAACGAATTCGGATGAATGACTTGATATTTAGTGTTACCTTAGACATATTACATTGAATCTAAAGAAGTGAATAACAATTCGGATTGAATTTTGAACGAATCAATATTTCATTCCGACATCATTTACATATTCATGGTTCAATGATTGCAATTGCTAGTTTTCATGCTACCTTATTTTGGTGCAAGCCATTAATATTGTGCTGCGAATTTTTAGTTAATTAAGCTACTTTTTAGTAATCGTATTCTATATCTACATTTCCTATTGAGCATGATTTTGAACAAGTTTTTAATGCAAAAGCAATCTGAAATTTTCTATTTTAATTTAGAATTTGTGTGCTAAGTTTTTTGTTTTGCCTTTCTGATGGTGATCACTGATCTGTAGCTGTTTTTCCGTTTGCCATGATAGATTTTTCTGTGTTTTTAATTTGGTGTTTTCTAGGTACCATTAGATTTTAGACTAATTGAAGATTTCAGGTCAGTTTCAAGTTTTTGGATATTTCGCTGAAGTTTTCCTTAATTTATTGAGCTTTATTTCTTAAATTTGTCAATGCATGCATGGCCGTAAAAAGTTTAAAAAAACTATAAAATATACTTTATGATAAATGTATTTATTTTTGTGCTTCTAGTAATTATTAATTAACAGCTTGTAGTTGGTAGCTTTATTAGGACTTGGGCTTGTGCT
>JASANF010000386.1:0-144377 GCA_030248245.1 Trissonchulus sp. WLG1_4
AGAGTACATATTAGGGGAGAGTATGACACTCTTCCCTATCCTAGCTAATCGCCCGGAACGATGCTCAGGCCGGAATAGCCCTTTTACGACATTTCGGGGGGGTACCCTCCTCGAATCAAGACACGTATTGATTCCAGGGGGGGACCCCCCTCAAATCCCGGATGTGTCTTGATTTGAGGGTGGGGGTAGCTCCCCTCGTTTCAGGAGACCATTAGCATGAACTCTGTGGTGAGCTGGTTGTGCGTTGAAACAAGGGGGCGGGGCAGTGGGCGCCCCCCCGGCCCTCCCCTGCAAGCAAGACTACCGATTCTGTGCTGGTAGCGTGCTGTAACGAGGGGGTACCCCTCCTGAAATCAGGACACTTCCCTGATTTGAGGGGGGTCCCCGCGTCCCCCCTGGAGTCAAAACATGTCTTGATTCGAGGGGGTACCCCCCCTGAAATCTAGGCGTAAAAAGCCTATTTCGGCTGGGGCATCGTTCCGGCCGTTTAGCTAGGTTAAGGAAGAGTGTCATACTTTTCCCTACTATGTTCTCCCAGGGGTGGACGCGGGTCAGAGTTTTCGACCCGCGACCCAACCCAACCTGCGGCTCGACACTTGTGGGTAACCCGCGACCCAACCCGCACCGTAAAACTCGACCCGCGACCCACTTTGACCCACCACTCGGCGTAGCCAAGATTTTGATAAGGGGAGGGTCGTACCTTGACCACTTTTTCGCTCATTTGTTTAAACTTACTGTTGCGTTGTCCGAGGGCGCCAGCCACCAGAATAACTTTATTTTTACACTCATTGGCGAAGTGCCTTACATAACAAAATGTAAATTTGGTCATTTAAATTAAATAAACTCACTCTTACGATGGTCGGTGACTGAGGGCCGCAGCCTCCAGTAAAATGGAGTTTTTTTCTATTTTTGGACAAATTTAGTCAACTGGAGACATATGAAAATTTTTTTCCGACAGGAAAATTGAAACCACAAAAGATGGGAACTTCATATCAGACAGTATATTACACAAGTAAAAATGCAGCATAATGCACTTTTGTAGGAAGGCATATATAGGCTTTGATGAAAGTTAATAACGATGAATAGTAAACCACAGAGCTTGCAGATGCAGGGGTCTGGGGGCGGAAGCCCCCAGGAAAAAAATTCGAGAATTTCTTAATTTCTAGGCCAAATTCTGTCAGTAGTAGTGTTTTTTTCAGTTTTCGCGGGTCGGAAAAAATTCTTTCGACCCGCGCAGCCTAAAGTGCGTACCCGCGGGTCGACCCACGGCACAAATTTTCCGACCCAACCCAACCCAACCCTTGGGTACCCGCGGGTACCCACGACCCGCGTCCACCCCTGTGTTCACCCTATTATGTTTTTAGCCAGCTTTTCAGCGCGGTGGATGCGTTACACTAGTGTTAAAAAAGGTTCCAAGTCGTAGGCACAATGTTCCAAATGGGTCCTAGGGCCCAAACGGGTCCTGCTACATAATGTACTCAAATTGGCCCTGCAACATATCCATCCAAACGGGCACATTCGAAATTGGAATGTTCCGAAACGGGACCCCTGGTCATGTTTGGGGACGCGCCCATTTTGGTATGTACGTTTCCATTTGGGCACGCGGCAGGGCCCTATCGGGCACGTTGCAGGGCCCTAGCGCCCCTAGCACCCATTTGGGACCTTTTCTGGCAGCTAATGCGCAATGCGCGCTACCAAACTTGCCCTGGCCAATGGGAAGCGCGTATTTCTTTCAACAAAACAAGATCAATCACTTATATCTTTTGATAAGCCTTCGTTTAATTTTATAGCTTACCACACATGGTAATGAGTGTCGCTCCTGCGCTTTCGCTTGAATTTTGCAAAGATGTGTTTCTGGAAAAACATTTTTATTAATTGCTGTGAGACCGAGTCATTTTTTTGGTGTCTGCAAAACTGTGCACGTAATGGCTATAATTATCCCATAAATTTAAAACTTCATAACAATTCGACAATCTGACAATTTGATAAATAATTTCAAAATTTTTTGAAGCTAGTTTCAAAGAAAATTATTATTATTCTTCATTCAACAAGTTTTATTTTGAATTATGCTCCACTAAAAATAGTTTATTGAATCTACTATGAATAAATTTCGTAACTGACCTAATTGGTTCAGAATCTTTAGAAACAAAATGAATAAAATCACATTAATGCAGTGAATAGTGGTAAGCAAAATGTTAAAATTTGTTTTTTTTGGCATTGTCCACGAACGGTACATTTTCAGTCGGTAGTATAATCAACTGATTAATGCAGTGTGCAGTCACAAGTTCGATGCATACAGCTAAGTTTAGTTATTTAAAGATAAAAAAGGCAACGAAAGCCTTGAATTTTCTTGAAAAAACAATTTATATATTTTTCATAGACTAACAAGCTCTTCTGCTGAGTGAGAAGTGGTTATTTTGTGAGTTTAGAGTGTCAATATTCCACAGGAAATATAAAACGCGGCCATTATTTTCGGCTAAAAGATTTGCAAGTTCTTTGCGCTGCTCACATTTACTGCTGAGTAGCTCAAAGTTTATTTTCAGACAAAATTGCTAAACTACACAGAAACACGTTTCAAACTAATTATTAAAATATTAAAATAAAGTTAAAAAAAATTTAAGCAAAAGTCACGTATATACCTACATGCACTCACAAAATACTGTTGATACGATACAGTTACAACAAGGAGGCCCCAAAAGGGGGCAAGGTTCCTTCGCTGACTGAAAATTCTGCTTAATTTACCCAGGAGAATTCAGCTTCGCCCTAATACCTGTGTACTATTTAGTTCGAATGCTAAGGTGTTGATTTCACACACTATTTTGTCGAAAACACATGCCATAATTACCGCAACTGCTTGTGATTTCAATGACGCAATCGCTTGTTCTCGACAACAATATCTCCCGTCAAAACAGTTTTTGCTGACAAAAGATTTTGCGGTGTAAATTTTTTGCAAAAAAGTCATCGAATGGGTGTCGAACCCTCGAAGTTCATATCAACAAATTCTAGACTAGCGCTTCTGACCACTCGACCACGCCAGTTTGATGAATAGTGTTCTTTAGTTTTGACTATGTAGAAAGGAAGTACAAAACAAACAGCAGACTAGACGATCACGTGATAAGTATATGTATCGAGTTTGAAAAATTACCGAACGAAAGTTTTTTAAATCACGAAATTTTAGTAAAATGACAACTTAATACTCAGGCAAAAGTATTATTAAGCATTATTTCATTAAAAATAGTAAGCAAAAAGCCTGTCTTCAAAAAAAGAGCAGTCGGTTCACATACTGACTTTACGTGTTAATCATATGCGCTGGACAACATGTGGTTATTACTTTTACACTATGCAGAGTTGATTTCAAAACAATAGTTCCTTCTCTAGAAGGAACAAAAAGGTTTGCATCAATTTAACATGTGACCCCTTCACCTGTATTGACCCACACCAGGGATATATACTGGTGAAGTCTTCTCTGTGCACTCAATATAAGCTCCATTATTAGCTTGTCTAATGTTTTCATGTTTTTCAGTGTTGTAAATGAGAACTTTTGCATGCGGGACTTGGATGGTGCATTTATGGTATTCTCGACGTCGACGCAAGTGACTCGGTTAATTTTTTTATGCCACAACAAAATTAAAAGTTAATAAACTCTTAGGTGCAAAAAAGTGTCTTTTAAGTCGTCAAAAAGATGAATCTGTCGAATTATTGATGCTATATTTACGTAAAACATTTGCGGCATGATCCTTTGAGGTTTTTTACAGTACCATGTAAGAAGAACAGTAGAAGAAAAATTGACCGTGTTTTCCGAAAAGTGCAAAGCTATAAGTTATAAATTTAAATAAAAGTAAAAGTATTGTATAATAATTTGTTATTTCTAACCTAGCTGCCTAGGGCTGTAGTTTAACAAGACAAAAACTCATTTAACGAAATGAAAGTAGTTTTGTCGAATACCTACTTAAATGTGAATTTAAACTGACGGTCTCAGTATTCCCTAAATTTTAACTACTTCAGTTTAGTTTACGCAGTTCAAATCATGAAAGCTGTTTTGTCATTGTCTGTCGCTGTATTAATGGTATGCTACTGCGTTGCACATGAAGTAAGTGTTACAAGGGATCCACTCTTTTTCCGAAATAATCGGACTGGACAATTTTTAGTCCGATGTTTAGAAAATAATATCGCACTAACAAACTAGATAAAAAAAATTCAGCAGCTGATGTCCAATATTCATTTACCTTTTTTTAATGAGGGCATTTTTCATCATTAAAAGTGTGATAGCAATTACGTTGCAACTGCAAAAAATTCTAAAAACAGCAGTTTCTTCGAAATTGGCCAGCTTGGTAGCGTAGCCTACATTATATCAAAAAGGACATACCTAATAGGGAAGAGTATGACACTCTTCCCTATTTTAGCTAATCGGCCGGAACGATGCTCCGGCCTAAATAGCCGTTTTACGCCTTGATTTCAGGGGGGGTGGGGTACCCCCCTCGAATCAAGACATTTTTTGATTCCAGGGGGGAGACCTCCCTCAATTCAGGGAGGTGTCTTGATTTCAGGGGGGGTACCCCCCTCGTTCCAGCACACTACCAGCACAAACTCGGTAGTCGGTGGTGTCTTGATTTCAGGGGGGGGGTACCCCCCTCGTTTCAGCACACTACCAGCTCTCCACAGAGTTCATGCTGGTACCCCCCCTCAAATCAAGACACTTCTGGGATTTGAGGGGGGATCCCTTCCCCTGGAATATCAAAACATGTCTTGATTCGAGAGGGGTAACCCCTCCTGAAATCAAGGCGTAAAACGGCTATTTCGGTCGGAGCATCGTTCCGGCAGCTAGGATAGGGAAGAGTGTCATACTCTTGAAGCGTTGCTTTGTTTCACGGTTTTTTCTGTATACTACAATTATAGTTTTACGTTCCGTAGCCTATCCTTCAAATGAAATTTCTTCTGAGATAACCATTCCCACGTTTCAATCCAACTATTTCAAACTTCATGTGAATCGTTACAAAAAGCAAACCACATATGAGATAGTATCTATAGTAACTGTGGTTGATGTTTTGTAAATAACTATGTAATTCACAATCAACTTTAAATAGACCCTGTATTTCTTCAATTGCCCCTTTGACCTGTGTCATCGGTCAGATAAAAAACAGCCGACATTTTATCTAGTCTGTCGGAGGAATGGGTGACACTGTCGGAGCCGTGGGTGACTGAAACATGGTTTTATAATTGCGTGTCGGAGCTCTGCAATGTCGGAGGTGTGGGTGTGCACGAGCGTTGCACAGTAGCGGTGTCACCGTGTGAGTTCCCCCCCCCCTGTAAATTTTCCCCCGAAAAATGGACCTGAAACGAACTTCACCAGACTCTGTCCCCATACCCAAACTTGACCAAAGTTTTAAACTCTTATAGAATACATGTGGTTGCCGTAAACTGAAAAAATGTGTGGAAGTAAAGAAAGCAGTGTTCAAAGATGAAGTGGCGCAGGTGGAATCTGAGAACGAAGAGATCATCAACTGCAAGAATAAGTAGGTTTTTTAAAAATTCTTAACTAAACTGCAAGAAGTGAGTGAAAAAGTCAATCTGCTGGTGTGCCGAGTGTAATACCTGTCGTAGGCCAGTATGTACAGTATTTAGTCCAAAGATTTAGTGTAGTCACTTACACTTTTGGTGCTAAAAATGACTCGCCCAGTCAATGTTTTGACTAGGCAAAAGTGTCCGGGGGGACACTTTTTTGGGGGACACTTTTGCCTGTGACGGCGGCCCGTGTCTACTCAACTCAATATGTGCCGATGTAGGTCTGGATGCTCGACTAAAAAACTTTGTCCATGTCTCAGGGCAGGGGCTTGTGTGAAACAAAGTGTCATCAAAATACATCTGGTAGCAACCGAGTCTAGGGGTGTTTCAGTTAATTGATAACTGATAACTTTTTGTTCCTTCACGAGAAAAAACTATTGTTTTAAAATTAACTGCTCATAGCGTTTAACGCTACTGTGCAGGCTGCATTAGCTAGTAATATTTTCAGCTTGGGAAATGCCTGCTGATTTTTACGCGGCGGCCTCAGCCGCCGCGTATAGACTATAATGCAATTGCTCGATTAACATGTATATAATGTCCCTGTGTAACTTTGAACTGAACACCTTGGTAGGTGCTAAAAATGCACTAATTGTGTGGGTGTGTGTGTATTGTAGTGTGTGTGTATTGTAGTGTGTGTGTGCTCACTGATCAGACTTAGCCACCATGTATTATTGCACGATTGCATAACGAACAACAGCCCTCCAAAATTTTGCTTTAAATTAAATGTATATGTACACTTTATGCTGCGATGAGTGCGAAATGTCCAATATTTGGGGCAAAGTGAAATTTAACGTCAAATGCAGTATCCCACAGCGTTCATTTGACAATCTGCAGTGTTGCTGTTTTGTATTTTCAAAAACTTTGCATGCATGAAACCGGTATATTTTCGCCTCAATATCCACAATTATGTCACTGTTGGTTATAATGTATTTGACTAGTCTGTGACTTGTGTAGTTCGATCACAACTGTGCTAAACCTAACACTGTTTGCCATGTGGCCTGTTATTCAAGTTTTGACTTTTTGCGCACACTCTTTACACAAAAGTCAAAGCCCCCCAAATTTTTGCTTCAAACTAAGTGTGTACGTATACATTGTGGTGTGATAAGTGCAAAATGTCCAATATTTGGGGCAAAATTTTCAAAATTTGTCATCAAAGGCACTAACCCGGAGCTTTCATGTGACATTATACAGTGCTGTTTTCTTATATTTTCTGACCCTTTATATGCATACAACCTGTATATTTTTACCTCAATAATCAAGTCTAAATCATTGCAATAATCAAGTCTAAATCATCATTCCTATTCTAGGCAGACGACCCTCTATTCTAGGTAGATGACCCTCTATTCTAAGCAAAGGACCCTCTATTCTAGGTAGAGAACCCTCTATTTCAAGCAGAAAACCCTCTCAATGCAGAGAACCTAGTGTTCAACGCAGAAAATCATCCATTCTCGTGCAAAGGCCCTCTAGTCTAGGCGGAAGACCCTCTATTCTAGGCGGAAGACCCTCTATTCTAGGCGGAAGACCCTCTATTCTAGGCAGAGGACCCTCTATTCTAGGCAGAGGACCCTCCATTCTAGGCAGAGGACCGTCCATTATAGGCAAAAGATCGTCTATTTTTGGTAAAAAACCTGATATTTATGTTCAGGGACCCAAATCACCCACAAAAACCCCAAAATTTCAATTTCGAAAATTTGAACCCTTAGAAGGGGGGTACCCTGAGTGGGTCCTAGGGGGTCCAGGAAGGTCCTAGGCAAAAAAGAACCTTGGATTCGTGTTCAGGGGCTCAAATTACCCTTAAAAACATGAAAATCTCCATTTCGAAAATTTGACCCCTGAGGGCCCCCTAGGGAGGAGGGGTACCCTGAGGGGATCATAGGGGTACCCAGGAAGCTCCTAGACAAAAATTGACTCCAGATTCGTGTTCAGGGGCCCAAATTACCCCTAAAAACACCAAAATCTCAATTTCGAAAATTTGACCCCTGAGGGCCCCTTAGGGGGGGTACCCTGGGGGGGGGTCATAGGGGGTCCAGGGGGTCCTGGGTAAAAAATAACCCCAGATTCGTGTTCAGGGACCCAAATTACCCCTGGAGACAAGTTTTTGTCCAAATCCCTGACAAAAATTTTTTCAAGTTCACAAGGGTCCCCCCTTGTGTTCCATCGTTTTCGGGGGTCACGTGACCCGGCCCCCCTTGGGGTCAGGGGGTCACCAAGGTGGGAGGCAAAACTACTCATAGGGGGGGTCCCCCCACTAAAGTTTGGGACCAATCCCCCCAGTAACTTCAGAGAAAAACGAGTAACAAACTTTTGCTAACAGGAAAAAAAACAACAAAAACAAAAAAAAAACAACAGGATTATGAATACAATGGGTTGCACCCCTGCTTCGCGGGGGGTCGGCAACCCAATAAATTGAAAAGAATATTTATATTAATATTAAATTAAAAATATTTCAGGGTCCCTATTTATATTAATTTAGTTCATTAAAAATAAAATTGCAATATTAAAATAACGGTACTAAAGTCTGACCAAAAAAAGTTGAGTCACTTTAATGTTTTGCTTGTTGCATACAAATGGTAAGAGATATGTAGCCCCAACAAAGTATATATATTTTTGACCCTTGGAAAGAGTAGAATTTCATAGTGACCATCACTGGTCACTGCTGGACACTCTGACGAAAAAATTACTGTACGCCTACCAAATTTACAAGTAACATTCATAATATATTGTAGATTTATGTCCAGCAGACGAACTTTCGAATGAGCTATTGATGTCCACTCAATGTTCTCTCAGTGTCCACTTATTAACTGTCGAAGAAAAAGTGCTTTTTTGTTACTAAAACAATTCTTGAATACTTTCATGGTCCAATTTTCCTGTCATAGTGTGAAAAATAACGCGGGCTATTTGTTCCGACTCCTTATTTTACTGTATTGTACTGTAGTTGAATCTAATACACCCGGTAAACTGACCACTTGACCACTAGGGGGGCAAATCGAAATTTTTTCACAGGTTGCAGATATGAATTTTAATTTAGTAATTTATCCTATCTGAAGCTGCAAGAATTGCTACTACTGCTTAATTTCAAAAACGGCTCACTTTTTTCACTGATGACTGACCATTGGTCATTTCCCAAAAAGTTGCACCAACTGTCTTTAGTGCCTGACTACACAAAACTGATCACAAATAACGCTTAAAACATGATTACAACATATTTTTAAAATATTGATCTGCTCTTAATCAGCAATTTTCAGTCATTCAGTAATTTACCTCAATTTTAACTCACTGCTGAATAGAGGAAATTTTCAAAAAGATTTAATTGAGTAATATTTTAGCATAAATTATGCTATTTTTGACTAAAAAAGCTATTTAACATATGAATAAATAATTTTTAACATAATTTCAAGTTTCAATACAGTTATAGCAGTAGTGGTCAATATTACACACTGTACTCAGTAATGTTCATAGTTTATAAAAGGGATTTTGTACGTCGCCGCTGCGTCAGGATAGCCGAGTGGTCGGAGACGCTACTCGCCAACGGATGGGTCGAGAGTTCGATCCCCAACGTGAAATGTTGATTTTCTTTTTTTAGTTTAACGTATTTTATCGCAATTTACTTGAGTAGCAAGCACCGCCTGTCCCTGACCCGTATAAGGGTCCAAAGCGTGGTGTCCACTTCACCCCACGACTTACAGAGACTTCTAGCTAACTTTTGACGGAACCCAATTTCGTATCTCAAAAAAAACAAATTACCAAATTGGATAGACGCTTGTGTTATCCGTTCTATGTATACAAACAGATCGATTGCGTTTACCTTGCGGACTTCACAAAGCACTGAGGCCAGGACCAAAAACGCTTCCAACCACGACTCAAACGTGTTGATTTTGCGTTTTTGGCCGTTCGGACAGTCACTGCTCCAGAGTCCGCATCAGGCAACAACAGAAAAACCTCCCTTGAAAGTGCAATATTGTTTTCTAGCAACAGATCTAAGTCAATAAATTTGCTGGTTAATATTTTCTTACGCAGTGAATCGCTGATGTGGGTGGTTATAGCACTCGGTTGAAAGGTCTCCGTCCCCAAAGCACACTGCTAGCTGACCCCATAGCCATAAGCCTCTGTTCCGATGGGTGTGCTTGGTGGCAGCTGCAGTTGGCTGTCAACCATTAGACTATCGACACTTCTGAACCCCGATTCTACCGACTGAGGAGGCTCCCACTGTTCTCCTTGAGGAAACATATCCCAGATACTTGAATCTTGTGACGCGTCTCTTGCTTCTAACTTGCGCCATGCCTGTGCTTTCTATTGCGCTATGTTAGTAGATGGGTGGGCTATTATCTGCAGAGCCACATGTAGGGGTGAGGGATTTGATTAGGAAATGTTTTGCATGCCCTCCATTACTTTAAACGACAGAGTGGTGGTAGCAATAGCCGCGCCCACTGGTAAGAGAGGAGGGCTAAAAATCCTGTGCATTTGTGCGACTTACACAGACAGCAACCCACTGTGCCAAACTCGGTTTCAGATCAACGTTTTATTCTGAGGTGTCCGTTAATCACTTCCAGAAAAGATTTTTTCAACTCTGTTAATACCTTGCAGCCATTCGACCTTTAAGCTTGCTTAATTGTCACCTTGCAAAAGTCTCTCGTGTTTGATACTCTACTGGCGTAGACCAGTTGCCTCTACTAGCCTAATCCGATCCGTGATTGGACGAAATACTAGGGCAAAAAAGTTAAACTTTTAGCTTTAACTGAAATTAAAAAGGTCTTATTTTAACTTTAACTTAATTTAAATTCAAGCACCCATACTTTCATTTTAACTTAAACTTTGCCAATTTCTTAAACTTAAATTATAACTTATTCAAAATTTTGAGTCTATACCTACTTTTTTTATAAAGTTTTACCGTAATTTTTGGTTGTAGTATTTTTACTGGAGGCCGCTCAACCATTCAACACATTTACACATTTCTAACATAAGTTTGCATAGTTTGAAGTTTTGGAAGTTTCTCAACAGTCGATACATTGTACCACTGTTTGGGTGTTTGGACTGATTGTCCCATTCCTGCGCTACCCCATTCCTGCGCTGGTTTTAATTGGACTCGGATTAAACTTCAATTAACAGACGTTCACATTCCTGCGAGCGTGTTTACACTAACAGCAGCTGGTCCATTCCTGCGCCAATAGAAAATTTGTTGCGTGTTTTCCTTTCCTTTTAGTTACTAAACTTGACTTAACTTAAACTTACTCAATGAGACAAAATGGTACTTAAAAAAAGTGTGACTGAATAATCAACAGATTATAGCAAAAAGAAAGTAATATCATTTACAGAACATTAACTTTACATTATTAACCAAGCAAACGCTGACCGTGATTTAAATAAGAAATAATTTTAAAAGTCCAGTAGCTGAGCAAAATTTGGCAAATCCGCATCCGAGTTTTATCGCGTTTCAATCGTAGCTTTAGCCTGGGCCCGATTTATCGAAGCAAAATGTTCGTCGTTGAAAATGTTTGTCGTTGAAAATGTTCGTCGTTGAAAATTTTGGATTGATCGAAACATTTTCAACGGCGAACATAACACGTAATTATAGGACAAATGTTCGTCGTTGAAAAACAAATGTTCGTCGTTGAAAAACAAATGTTCGTCGTTGAAAAAGCAAATGTTCGTCGTTGAAAATGTTCGTCGTTGAAAAACAATTGTTCGTCGTTGAAAAACAAATGTTCGTCGTTGAAAAATTTTCAACGGCGAACATTTCAACGGATGCCTTGAGCTCCGTTCAAATGTTCGTCGTTGAAAATTTTTTCAACGACGAGCTTTTGTCTTTTAGAACATAATACAGCACCCTTTATTTCAGAAATTCTTTCTTTTCCTCCAATTTTTTTTTTTCTCCCCAAAAACAAACAAAATCCCCCCTCCCCCCCCAACCCCCTCTTTTTCCCTCCTCTCCCCCTAATGTTCTAAAAAACCAAAGCTCGTCGTTGAAAAATTTTTCAACGACGAACAATTTCAACGACGAACTTTCAACGACGAACATTTGTTTTTCAACGACGAACATTTGTTTTTCAACGACGAACATTTGTTTTTCAACGACGAACATTTGTTTTTTCAACGACGAACATTTTCAACGACGAACTTTATCAACGACGAACATTTGATGTTTCGATAATCGGGCCCAGATATATGAACAAAATCCTATACATATTAATAGTAGTTCAATGTGTGGGGTATTTTTAGTAAATTTTGACCTATGACCCCAATTAAGTATTTGGTAGGTTGGTCCTATTGTTTTGAGTTTTGACACTTGTACTCGGTATGTAACTATAGGTCACGCTTCACTTTACGTTTTATTACATCCTTTCGTTAATTCATTCACCCTTGCAATTCATTGCTGTTGTATATTACTTCAACTGGCGCAGGAATGGACCACCCAGCGCAGGAATGGACCACATAGCGCAGGAATGGGAAACTAAATTAGTTGAAAAACTTGACGGGCGCAGGAATGGGGCAACACCTTTGGAGATTTTTGGACTAAGAATTTGCGTCTCAGCTACTGGACTGATATTATCGTTTAATTGCTAATGAGCAGTATTGTTATATTATATATACAGATTGGAGACTAGGTGAACAAGTACGTCTGCCAAGTTGCTAGTTTTCTTGGGCTGACGTCCCCAAATCTGTAGCCCCTGCAATCTGCACTATGTAACTCTCAAATATATATTAGTTATTATTTAAAAAGTCTATTTTGGCGGCTGGCGCGCATATATCTATGAAGTTAGTAGTGTTTTCGAATTTTCAAGTTTTGACTTTTGACTTTCAACTTTTGAATGCACAGCACGAGTTGTCGCTTCTGAGGGCTGCCACCCCCCAACCTGTGCAAACAACAACGTTCATATATAACAACAAGCACGTTTTGCGAGTAAAGTTTGATTTGCTTTCGACAGATTCTCTGGCGACATGCTGGTTGTGCTGAGGATATTCTTCGAATATAAAACGCGGCACCAAAATTTTTAAAAGCCCCCAGGTTTAATTAAACATGTCAGTCATGTTAACTGTCAGTCGTGGTATCCATTTCTAGAATCTGAGGCTGAGATTCTCACTCAGCTTTGATGATTGAAACCCTTCCAGGGCCGAAGTCTCCACCAAACATTTTTCCCATCTGACACTTTTGCCTAGAAAAAGTATCTGTCCCCTGTGTTCCCTTTTGGCCGCTCGACTGCACTAGCTTATTGCGCGCAATATTAGAATTCCTTATTAGGCGCATCAAAGTTTTGTCATTCAAGCTCAAGATGTATGTCTAAACCGTGCCTACATCCAGTTTGTCTCCTAGCCCAGTTTGTCTCCCAGCAAAGTTCTCGGTGTTTCAGAAAAACTCATACTTAAAGACGGAAACAGCTTTTTGTTCAATCCAACTGGCAAGGCGAGGTAACGCAAACTGGCCAAACAAATTCGGATTTGCAATTGCGTAAAGCTTGCTCTGTGAGGAATACCACACCATGCACTCTAACAATTCTTCATTTTTCAAAATTTTAATTATGAGAATAAACTAATATTCGTTCGAAATAATAAGAAATATTCGTTTCACAGAGCTAAAGCTGTTCAAAGATCAGCTTTGCCTAGACAATTTTACATGTCACGCACAGTTACCCTTGACGTCGTCAAGCGTAAAGGTTCCCCTTCTCTGAAGGAGGGGACACAGTTTCGTGCTTCAGACACGCTGTTATACAATCTGCGAAACATTGATGGAACAGGTTTTGTTTTCTATATATATGTAATTATAGTGTCTGCTGTTCGCAAAGTTTCCTAGAACTTGACCGAAATCTGAGCGGTCTGACCTGCCTGTTCTTACTATATGTACGTATATACAATAGGACACGCAAACGAACGCAAACGACACACACGCCCACAAAAATAGTGTAAATTGCTGACCTACCAGCCATATTACACTGAAAAACTTCGATCTGCGTGTTATCATAGCAGACATTCGCAGTATAGTATATACGCGGCGGCTGAGGCCGCCGCGTAAAAATTGTCTAACCGCGAGCAGTCAATTTCAAAATTCTGGGTGCGACCCCTACGGTAGTTTCTCTATCCCACCATAGCATCCAGGTAGTTGCTCTATCTATTTTAAACGTAAATTGTAAGCTTCACCTTTCCTCGACTCGTGATAAACTTGTGTATTTGAATTATTATCAATAAATTTTGTCTTGAAACTTTCATGTAGATTTTTGCCAGGACCAACAAATATTCTATGACAGTGTTACAAAATAATCTTTTCGCCGACTGTGAATGACAGTGTTTATAAAACTGTTTTAATTGAAATTTTTCATCCTGCTTGGAAACTTTTCGAGCTGTCAAGTCTGAAGATTCCCTGAAAAATACCTCTGGGGCCTATTGCTGAACTCTAAAGTCCTACAATTGTAACAATTCAGGTGCAAAACAACATGTGCTAAATCAGCTGATTCGTTGCGAATTCATCATATACATTTATTACGAATCACCTGTTTTTCCTGTCGCTACCTCAGTAGCGACAGGATTTTACATTTGTTTTGCCCTACGTAAATTACACGTCTTACGCGTATTCGCTGTGGCGAATTTGTGTGCGTGTTTGTGTGTCATTTTACTACAATGTGTGAGGTGGCCTAGGCGGCCAGCTAGCTGGCTTAGTTTTGTTGCTGGTAGCTAACTTACTGTACGGCCGAAATGGCCAAATCAGGCGTTTTCAAGGTTTTTAAAGCCCTGAACATAATTTTTTTCATTGACTGGGGCTTTGATTATCAAAAACTAGGTAATGAATTGAATTACATCCAGAATTTTTCAAAACCAGCAGCAAAAAATAGCAAAAATCGTCTAAAACCTAAGTAAAACGCCCCTTGACGGTAGTTTCAAATATGTTTGACAACTACTCACTAACCACAAAATCTTGCGTAATCATATTTTGGCATACCTAACGGTATTTTGGTACCTAATTATTCGAGTACCACTTAGCAATATCACT
This sequence comes from Trissonchulus sp. WLG1_4, assembly GCA_030248245.1. Lineage (NCBI taxonomy): Eukaryota > Metazoa > Nematoda > Enoplea > Enoplida > Ironidae > Trissonchulus > Trissonchulus sp. WLG1_4. Next base: position 14,540 of record JASANF010000386.1, read on the forward strand.
TTTACTATAAATTCGTGAGACGGACTTAGAGGCTTCCGTTTACATTTCGTCTCGAGTTGGCCACGTGAGAAAAGTGCCAACCAAGTTTTGTCGTTTAATTGAATAATAATAATTAATTAGGGCTACAAGACTTGGGGGTTGTGGTGTAGTGTTTAGCATTTTCCTAGTCCACATAAAAGTCCCAGGCTCGATCCTCTACGCCTCTTTTTTTCTTATTTTCTACAAAGTACATACTATTACGTATTGTATATAACTTCATTCGAGGTAAAATTTAAAAACAGTTTTGCAAAAATACCAAAAAACCTTTCTGAAACTTAAACAAATGTGAGCGACAGGTCACCTTCTTTAGAAGGGATTTCTTCCAGTTGAAGTCTTTTCTACCGATTATACAGTTGTAATGAAAACTACTACTGTTGGTCAAGACTACAATGCTGCTGTGGCCATGGATCAAAACTCAATAAATTTTGCATAAAATTGCTGCTTGTTGAACTTACAATTGTCACAATTGTAAGAGATGCACAGTGGAATGCATCGCAGTTCGGACTACGTTTAACAGAGCTAGCCTGAGACCATTGTTACGTAATATCAGGTGATTTTTGCACACGCTAAAGATGTAAGACAAGCTCAAGACTGGGTCTAGACCTAGTCTCCGAAGACTGACGTTAAACAATATTCTGAAAGGTAGCCTTAGTTGAGTTTTAATAATTACACTGAAATATTGTTTCTAATAGTTTCTGCAGTCATGAAAACTTGTTTAAAACTGTTCAATGCATCCAATATGTAAAAAAGCCTACACTGGTAAGGTTATAAACTTGGGTGGCTCCAAGTGTGGTGTGAAATAAACCCTCTGCTGTGTTATGCGAGAACTACTACTTTCGACTCGGACAAAAACTGACGATCACTTCCTTAGGTTCACTCTGATTCCACTATCAACACAATATAGACAATGCAAAACATACGTTTAGGGTGTGCGTAGGTACTTGCTGATACACAAAGACAACACCACAATTTTGCTTGTTCCTGACTATATCGGATCAGTCAGCTCAACGCAGCTCAGTAGGCTAGCAGAGGTTACAAATGTAGGGGGCTCCACCATTCGAACAGAGAACCAAGTAGCTACAGAAGACTAAACTACAGAGATCAGTTTAGATCCGTATGTATAAAGTTGAAAAAACATATTTCTTTGTCTAAAACAACCCTTTATAACTTTAACTAAAAAAGCTTTGAATCTTGATTTATCTTTATCTAAAAAAGTTATAGGTATGTATTACTTTAACTTTAATTTTAAAGAAAATGGAGATCAAAGTTTAATTTTAAAAAAGGTAGTGGTTTAACTTTAACTTTTACTCTAACTAAAACTCGGCCTTTCGTATAACTTTAACTTTAACTTTAAGTGAAGTAAAGCCCGATTCATACTTCGTGTTTTGTGTTTTGTGTTTTAGTGTTTTTGTGCTTTTGTGTTTTGTGTTTTGTGCTTTCTCAGTTTATACTTCGTGTTTTGTGTTTTGTATTTTAGTGTTTTGTGTTCTCCGGTTCATACTTTGTGCTTTTGTGTTTTGTGCTTTTTAATTGTGCTTTTGTGTTTTGCAGTTTATACTTCGTGTTTTTATGTTTTCGTGTTTTATGCTTTAGTTTTTTGTGTTTTTCGGTTCATACTTTGTCCTTTGTGTTTTGTGTTTTTGATTTGTGCTTTTGTGTTTTCGGTGTGCTTTGGGTGTGGTTTCATAACATGGACAATGTTTATCTTTTTAAAATGTGCTTTTATGTTTATCCAATCAAAATTAACTATTTCTCCTCATATTATTTTCTACAATATTATATCTGAAAACACAGGAACAAAAGTACAAAACACAAAACACAAAAGCACAGAGAAAAACACAGAATTCGGAGATGAACAGAAAAGCACGAAACACTGGGCGAGAACACAAAGCACAAACACAAAAATACAAAACACATAACATTAAGTATGAATTAAGTATGAACGGGGCTTAAAAATGGTTGACGTTTTGCCCTACTAAACGCTCTACTGGCCTACGACATAGACGGCAGTCTCTGTGGTTGTCTAGAAAAAAATTTGCTGTTGAGGACAAAAAACAGCTAGTCATGACACATAGGTATAAATTCAATAAATTTTGGTATGATATTGCACGTATACTGTTATATTGAGTTAGATTTATACTTTATGTAGATTATCTGAATACATATTATATTATATTATATTATATTATCTGGAGCTTTCCTTCAGGCATGAAATTTAAATTTTACTAACTTTTGGCTGTTTCAGATGCTACAACAAACTTGGAAGGTACAAAAACGCAGTTAAGAATTGCCGTGCTAAAATGATGAAGATGCAAATAGAGCACCGAGATAAGAGAAACGGCCGACGAAGTAAAAGGGAAAAATGCTTTCTGGAGAACGTGTAAGGTTAAACAGACTTGAAGACGGATGGACATGCGGACAGACGGACTTACGGATGGACATGCGGACAGACGAACTTACGGATGGACATGCGGACAGACGAACTTACGGATGGACATGCGGACAGACGGACTTACGGATGGACATGCGGACAGAGGACTTACGGATGGACATGCGGACAGACGAACTTACGGATGGACATGCGGACTGACTGACTTACGGATGGACTTGCGGACAGACGGACGTATGAATGGACTTACGGACAGACGGTCTTACGGATGGACATGCGGACAGACGGACTTACGGATGGACATGCGGACAGACGGACTTACGGATGGACATGCGGAGATAGGACTTACGGATGGACATGCGGACAGACGGACTTACGGATGGACATGCGGACAGCCGAACTTACGGATGGACTTGCGGACAGACGGACTTACGAATGGACATGCGGACAGACGGACTTACGGATGGACATGCGGACAGACGGACTTACGGATGGACATGCGGACAGACGGACTTACGGATGGACATGCGGACAGACGAACTTACGGATGGACATGCGGACAGACGAACTTACGGATGGACATGCGGACAGACGGACTTACGGATGGACATGCGGACAGACGGACTTACGGATGGACATGCGGACAGACGAACTTACGGATGGACATGCGGACAGACGAACTTACGGATGGACATGCGGACAGACGGACTTACGGATGGACATGCGGACAGACGAACTTACGGATGGACATGCGGACAGACGGACTTACGGATGGACATGCGGAGAGAGGACTTACGGATGGACATGCGGACAGACGGACTTACGGATGGACATGCGGACAGACGAACTTACGGATGGACATGCGGACAGACGAACTTACGGATGGACATGCTGCGGACAGACGGAATTACGGATGGACATGCGGAGAGAGGACTTACGGATGGACATGCGGACAGACGGACTTACGGATGGACATGCGGACAGACGAACTTACGGATGGACATGCGGACAGACAAACTTACGGATGGACATGCGGACAGACGGACTTACGGATGGACATGCGGAGAGAGGACTTACGGATGGACATGCGGACAGACGGACTTACGGATGGACATGCGGACAGACGAACTTACGGATGGACATGCGGACAGACGAACTTACGGATGGACATGCTGCGGACAGACGGACTTACGGATGGACATGCGGAGAGAGGACTTACGGATGGACATGCGGACAGACGGACTTACGGATGGACATGCGGACAGACGAACTTACGGATGGACATGCGGACAGACGAACTTACGGATGGACATGCGGACAGACGGACTTACGGATGGACATGCGGAGAGAGGACTTAGGGATGGACATGCGGACAGACGGACTTACGGATGGACATGCGGACAGCCGGACTTACGGATGGACTTGCGGACAGACGGACTTACGAATGGACATGCGGACAGACGGACTTACGGATAGACATGCGGACAGACGGACTTACGGATGGACATGCGGACAGACGGACTTACGGATGGACATGCGGAGAGAGGACTTACGGATGGACATGCGGACAGGCGGACTTACGGATGGACATGCGGACAGCCGGACTTACGGATGGACTTGCGGACAGACGGACTTACGAATGGACATGCGGACAGACGGACTTACGGATAGACATGCGGACAGACGGACTTACGGATGGACATGCGGACAGACGGACTTACGGATGGACATGCGGACAGACGAACTTACGGATGGACATGCGGACAGACGAACTTACGGATGGACATGCGGACAGACGGACTTACGGATGGACATGCGGAGAGAGAACTTACGGATGGACATGCGGACAGACGGACTTACGGATGGACATGCGGACAGCCGGACTTACGGATGGACTTGCGGACAGACGGACTTACGAATGGACATGCGGACAGACGGACTTACGGATAGACATGCGGACAGACGGACTTACGGATGGACATGCGGACAGCCGGACTTACGGATGGACATGCGGACAGACGGACTTACGGATAGACATGCGGACAGACGGATAAATGGGATTACGGACGGTCAGAGCACGGACGGACTTCTGCATTTGGCTCGCAGTTGTATCCCATCCCACTAGGTCACTAGGCATAAAAAAAGAGTAGGTAAGAAAAGAAGGTAATATTTCGTAGATAACAAAATACCAAAAAATACATTACAAAACTGCATTTACAAAAAAAGTAAAAAAATCAAAATATAAAAGTGATCTTGTTATTAGTTGATTTCTTTGTCGGGCATAATTTTGCTTTCCGCCTAAGCAGCATACGTTTTTGTATGAATCACGCTTCTGCAAATAATTTCGCGTGACATGACTTCAAGCTTCGCTTATGTTAATTAATTTTAGGTGCTCGTCCAATTCCGACAGAAAACGACGTGGTACACCTGCGCACATTCTGCGGCGACGCCGTAGTTACGTGTACCGCATTCGAACACTTTCAACAGTAAATGAACAATACGCATGATTTGACGACATTCATTATCTTCCAGTCATTAAAATTGCATACACTTACGTATTCTTGTATTCATTTCCGAGACCTATTCCAACTTGTAGCGTAGACTTTTTTAAACGTTTCGTGTAAGTGAAATCAAAAGTACATATTAGGGAAGAGTATGCGACTGTCGAGGACCCTATTCTAGATATCGGCCGGAACGATGTTGTCGAATTGGGGCTTCAAGGTTTAGATTTCAAGGGGCTATCCCCAAAATCAAAATACATGCCTTATTCGAGCGAAGGGGTACCCATTAGAAGCAAGACGTTAAAGAACTATTTCGGTCAGAGCCGAATAGCTAGAATGGGGAAGAGTGTCATACTCTTCCCAAGGTACTCTTGGAATCAATCAATCAATCAAAAGTTTGTGCTGAAAATTGACTTGTATATGTTGACTCTTAAGAATAATTTGTTGCAGGAATTTAATAACTTTTGGAGATGCAAACTTGATTGCCACGACGAAAATGCCAAAATACCACCACTAATGGCCGATTTTGCCAACCTGACAATGGTCTGCGCCGACGAAATGAAGTAAGGCTATCATTCGGAATGAAATTTGGCGGAATAAAGTTACAATTACAAACTTAAGCAAAAAAGTTAACTGTAACTGAAACGGGGCTTAACTTTGACCGGTCAGGGACTCAAATATCAACTTTAACCTTAAATAACTTAAGCTTCAGATTTTTTGTGGTGTTCAGGATAGCTTCTAGGCTCATAGGCCTTCCTGCATTTAAACGTTGGTTATAATTTTGGGCAACATTTTTTTAATCAATCGTACACTTTAGCGGTATATGGAGTTATTGGTACTGTACTTAAGAACACAGGATCAGGAGCAAGGACAAACTTTGGTCAGCTGTTGTGACGGACTGACAACATTGGTCGGAATTCACAGGAGGTGTTTAACTTAACCCTTTCATTCATAATGTTGCTTCAGAGCAACAATTGGCCCTAACTCCTACCAGTGAATCCTGTCGGCCTGATGTTTCACAAAATCATGTCCTTCATGAGGATACCTTAGGTATCCGAGTGAAGCGAGCTGGTGGCCGAGTGGTCTGGCGTGACAGTACTGCCACAAAGTTGTTTCTGGGAAGCATGCCCAGTCTGTGGCAGCGGATCAAATCCCGGCCAGAGCTTGGACTTAGTGCAATTTAGAAAAATTCATGAAGGAAAGGGTTAAACCCAGTCTAAGTCGAACATGGGATCGTATGAAATACATACAGAATGTTTCATTTTCATTCTCATATTTCATTCGAAAGGCTAGGGACAAGAAAAAAGGCTAGTAAAAACCGGGCTTCTTTTGGACAGTTTTGAACTGGTCTTAGATATATTCATTTCTGTTTCAGCTGCGAACTCAACCGCGAAGACGAAGCGCGGCAGGAATGCCAAAATAAAGATTTCGGGGATGTTGACAACGAAAGGGAGTTTCGAGGAGAACTAAAAAAGCAAAATTGCCAATGTCTGACAAAAGCCTTACGGTAAAATTTCTTAATGTCAAATAGAGTACTGGGTTTGATTTTTTACCAAAATGACACTTTATTAGGAGTGTTGAACGGAATCTTATATCGTTTGTACATACGTAGCCTATATTATGAATATTGAAATACAGCGACAAATGACGTCTTTGAATATTTCAGGTTGCAAGAAGCTGACACTAAATGCATATTGATAAATTAAAATCAAGGATAGACTGTTGGTGCCTTTTTGTTGGTAGTTTAGTGTGCAGTGTTGTGTCGTGTTGTCGTTGTGTAATGGTCCGAAATTACTAATTTAGTATTAATAAATAAATGATATATGGGAAGTAGTTATATGCACTCTGTCTGAAAAAAACCTAAACCTAAGCCTTGGCCTAAGCCAAAGACGAACAAGTAGCCCCTAAAACAGGCTAGGTTCGTTCTCCTTGATATTCCTTTAAGGTTTAAATGAATAGATTATATTCCATACTCACATAATGTACCCTAGGTTACACAGCGTATTTTACTCTATTTTATACCTAGCTTATTTCTATCAAATATAACCGCGTAGTCCCTACGTACACAATCACTGCTGCAGGATAGTAAGCATCCCGCTGCATTAAGCTATTTGGATCAAAAGTTGCACTTTGATCTGAGCAGAGCAAATCAACTGTTAGGGTCGATTCATATATATGTACTTCTATACGATCATTGGGACATACGGGCAAACGGGCGAACGAACATCCGGACAAAATGAACGGCAGAACGGCCGTTTGATTCATACTTTCGTCCGTTCAGCAGTCAACCGTATGCCCGTTTGCCCTTCAGCCGTATGTCCGTTCATCCGCACTAAACGGCACAATTTCACTTTGTCCATATGTCCGGCAAAGTTAAAATCAGTTCAACTCTGCCCGAAATTGTTGGGCATACGGACAAACGGACATACGGCTTAAAAGTACAAATCGCACCTTTGGCCGCATGCCCGTACATTCGTTTGTAAGTACGTTCCAATGTCTGTTTGCCGTAAAAAGTATGAATTGAAAAAACGGACGAAACGTGCTTTGTCCGTGTGCCCTATGTCCAGTCCGTATGTCCGTATGCCCTACAGAAGTATGAATCGACCCTAAAAAGCGATAAACAGTGATTTCCAATGGCTCTTATACTCATAGTGAAACATTACTGTGCCGATTCTACAAAAGTACATTACTACAACACTGTACATTGATGATTAATTTTCAGGCATATACGCAGACAAAAATCAGCAGGCAGCTAGCTCCCAAGCCGAATATACACGTAACACATACTAGCTATACAGCCTGCTCAGTAGCGCTTAACGTTATGAGCAATTAATGACAAAACAATAGTTCCTTCTCTAGAAGACACAAAAATCAGTCTTCAAAGCCTGGCTGTTCTTCAACACATGGTCGTTCACACGAGATTGACATTCCACACAACGACAAGGTAAGGACGCGTGTGATTCATGCTAGAGGCAAGCAAAAATATCAGTGTTCAGTACAGTTTATTTGTTTTTTTTTCTTTCGCCCAGAAAGCGGTCGAACACAGCTATGTTCACATTCGCTTCTTTCTTGTGTTGAAGAATAGTAAGGCTACGAACCATTCTCCAAAACAAGAGTATATCCTATTGGTAGCTATTATGTTATGGTGTATGAATGTTTAGTCTAAATTAGGGCAAGTTGTGAGACCTTGACCTCCGATCCGAGGGTACAGACGCAAGAGTCTCACGTAGATATTTGAGTCTAATTTGATCTAGTATGTGTGGCGGTCGTAGTGGCAGCTGGCGTAGTAGCAGCAATCGTAGCAATAGCACCAGTCGTAGTCGCAGCATCGGTCGTAGTGGTCGCCAGCAAGCACCAGAACCAGTGCAGTAATAGAACCAGTCGTTTTAGCAGCAGATGTAGTAGCAGCTGTCGTAGTAGCCGCACCAGGACTAGTTGTAGTCGCAGCACCGGTCGTAGTAACAGAACCAGTCGTAAAAGCAGTATCAGCGTAGTAGCAGAACCAGTAGTTGTGGCAGCAGATGTAGTAGCAGCAGTTGTATTACCGGAAATCGTAGTATCAGCAACCATACTGAATAAAATCGTAACAGCACCAGTCATAGTCTTAGTGGCAGTATGAAGTATGGCGGCAATAGAGCAGCAGCAAAAGTGTAGCCCCAGGCAGTCGCCGTGGTAGTAATCACAGTATTAGTGATTTCAGTTATTGTTGTAGTGGGGCAGTCGTAGTAGTAGTGGTTGTATAGTAGTAATAGTCGTACTATTAGTAGTTAGTAGTTGCAGCAGGACTACCAGTAAATATGGCAGCATTACTACTACATAGTACGCTGGTGTTGTAGTTTTCGTAGCATTTTGAACTACGTATGCGCTTGGTGTTCCTTTTGGTATGCAATTCTACTCACCACATTAGTCAGAAAATACTGTGATTTTGTTTTATGGATAGAGAAATGTCACTGTAGTGAAAAATTATGTGATAAATTTGACTTTGAATTACTACAAAGCACAATGTCGTAAAATACCAACAAAAATTCATCTCGTTTGTCTAGTGAACTGTTTTAGCTATACTTCACCTCAGTCCGCTCCTTAATTGGACTACCTAGGTACATATTACGCTGACCTACGGCCTACAATTCTAATATATATATATATATATATATATATATATATACCTTTGATGATCAACGCACGTGTCCTTACTAACATCTATTGTACCCGTAAATTGAAAGCCTGTTATTCTGTATATCACAGCTGGTTCTTTAGTTTTTCCTTCGGCGAGTGAGCTGAGATTTCTTGTTAGAAAATCGTGACAAAAATGCCACTCCTTTAAGTTTCAACCGGATTCTTTGAAATGGTGGAGTCGTTTTGGAGAAAAATCGATGAAAGCTGGTGGCGTACTAATCGTTGTATTTGCCTCTGCCTGGGCCACTATCCTTGTCCTTGTTCTTGTCTTTGGTCTTTTCGAAAGCTTCGTCATCAACAGCTTTGACTTCTCACCACAAAGCAAGAAAAATTTACCTGGAGCCAGCGGTAAACTTGCCATAACGCCTCTTGCGCTCACTGCAACTGCTTCTCTTGTTGCATTTTTATTCGAACTTTGTAAAATGCAGCAGCTTAACATCGTATGATCTATCCATCGATTCTAGTGCTTTGATCTTCCCAGTTTATTTGTAATGGTAGTTTGTTGACATCATACGATGAATAAGTGGAACACCAAACAGTTTGTCTGACCGTATATCTACTCAAAAAACAAAAAATGATTAGCACAGCTGCTCTTGTTAGCATAGTGATTGTGGTTCTTCTGGCACTCATGTGTACAAGCGCCTGGGTGTATTGTCTGAAAATGGTTCGTCAAAGGCGATCTGATACGATTTGCAGCGATAGTATCGAAAGTTTGCCATTCTATCACGAAAAATCAACTATGGAGAGACAGCCCAGTAAAATCGCGACGAAGATTCCAGCTGCGAATAACGCACACCCGATTGCAGTGGGTTTGCATACATTTTCCCAGATAATGAAGCGTCCTTTTGGTGGCGAATTGGACAAAAAAACAAAATGCGCCAAAAAACTACCAGCGCCGATCAAGTTAAAAAGCGTTAAGAAGCTGAAACGAGCACCCACACCGACTAAAGATTACCGCTCTGCATAATATTTCAACTCCGTAATTCTTAAACCTGCTGTGTTTTTGCCTGTTATTAATTTTTAGTTTTATTATTAACATTGTTTCTGAGTTCTGCCTCGTGGGAATCTTAAGCTGCCAGACTGTTAGAAGTTAGAACTCAATAAATGGCAGCTTTGTGATTGTTTTTTTGTGTGTGGTGCAACACATGCATACCCGATATTATGTAGCAATAATAAATCATTTTTCACTCAACAATTGAAATGCATATGCATTTTTGTATTTCTTGTTTCAATTGTAATCTCTCTGATTCAGATAGACTTTGCACGTTTTTTTATTGTAACAACATTATAGTTAATTTTGTCCAGACGTTAGTTGAATATAAAAATGAGCTTACGTGCGTGTACGTGCATAATATTGATCAGAGTCACACAATGATCAGAACAGACACATTTTGCGTACATACATACTCAGTTGCCCGTACATACATCCGCCCAATCATACTGATTAAAGCACACAACAAGCAAAGCCCAATGCAAAATGTGCAAATTGTAAGCCAATATTATCACTGCGTGCGCCAAACGCACGCACCAAATAATAATCTTCTGAGCCAAACTGCAGTAAAATCGATCCCAGCTAAATTGAAAAATTGAAGCTACACCTCAGTTGTGAACTAAACGTTAAGCGGCAACAACTGCGCTAAGTTTCATTGGTGCAGTTCTCTTAAACCGATTTAAACAATTTAAGGCTTAGCTAAATAGGTTTTAGGCAGCCTACGATCCTACTAAACACACAACAGTATTGAGAGAGGGTGGGTCTGGCAAGGTAGAGACAGTGATTTTTGCAACCTCCGGCCCGGACTACTACGGACCGCCTTCCCTACATTGGGAACCGTTTAGTACCAAATGCCAATCACCTGCCAGTCAGGCACTCAGGCCCCGCAACAGACCATCTCTCTCCAGACCCGTCAGTTTCATTTGAAAATGCCGCAAAAGCATTTGTGTGATGTCAGGCTTACAAATGGCAATTGGTCCAAGATATTGGTCGATATTTGTAGTCTAATGTCTGGCAGTAATTATTTGACACCATACAGCGTTGGCCTATGTAGTTTCTCAGTGAACGTAATTTGAAATCAAAAGGCTTTTTTTTGCAATCTGTGAGCGAAACTGCTATGGCGACACAGTACCAACTCCAGCTAATCGTCAGCCAAACCGTTCAGTCCACCGTTTGTTTTGTAAATGTGTAACGCATTTAAGGGGGTAGTGTCGCGAAAGCAGTCGATTTTGAGCGACTGTAAAACTTGTTCAGTAAAATGTTAGAAATTGTTCTTTCTATATTTTAAAAATCTATCTAAAGGTAACATATTTTGCCAAGTTTCAGCAAAATTGGTGCAGCATATAGTTTGCAATAATGTCGCAAAGTCGGAAAAATGACGTTTTGAAAACCTATTCACATTTCATTTTTTCGTCACATTTATCAATGTTTTTGTTTAGTTTTTTTACACAGACTGATAGCACATATGTTGTAGTTTATGCACACAAAATGTAGTGCAAATTACTGTAGCGGCTGTGGAGTAATACTAGTTAGAACTGTGAAAGTGTACGTAAACTGTAAAATTGTAACAGCAATAATGATAAATTGTAAAAAATCTAGACGCTTATTTCCAAATCAAAAGAAAAACGAACCTTCAATTTTCTTTTTTCTTATTTGTGGCAAAAAATTGTGTGTCGACTCGTTACGTGTACTTCACAAGCTGGCCAATCTGATATCTAGCTTGTTTTGTTGATCTTTTATGTCCCTATTGTGTGACGTCTGGCTTACTAGTGGCGATCGCTCCAAGATATTTGTCGATATTGATAGTGTGATGTCTGGCAGTAATTATTTGACACCATACAGCGTTGGACTAGCTTCTCAGTGATTGTACTATTTCAAAGCAAAAAGTTCTATTTTCAAAACCTATGAGCAAAACTGCTTTCGCGACACTACCCCCTTAATGGATAGTAAATTAATCTTGCATTCGGAATTTGTCTGCGTAACGGTTTCTTATTTGTATGACACAAACTAGCAAAAACAATGGTAATGATAATTTTATGAATTGTGAGTGCTATCGTTCACAAACGCATTTCGGAATGAGTAATACTGTACTTGCCTTAACCATGTACTGTAAGCAAGTAAGCCTATGGACTTTTTTCAAATAGTGGGCTGATTAGTGATTTCGTGGCCATCAAGTCTATTTTCATGTATAACATAGTTAAAAAGACAAATTATGGACCTAAATGTATGTGTGAAACTGCGTGAAATAGTGGGTCAAAGTAAAACTATAGTATCAATGTGAGACTACATATTATGTGAACTTTCTGAGACAAAAAATTGCAAACTGACTTTGTAGTCGAATATGCAAATGAAGTGTGTACTACCTGGAAAACAGTGTACGTACGTTTTTATTACAGCATACAGTGCCACTGCCAAACAGACGCTTTTTACACACACACCGACGTTCACCGATACACGCACAATCGCCTAGATCAGAACATACACAAACGCACACACAAATCCTTTCAAAATGCACGTTATTATCCGACAGACTCATTCTAAAGAAGCCTGCTGCGCTGTGGCGCAGCAGGAAAAACGGACGTACAACTCTCGCCAAGCTGCACGTAACAATAGTACAGACTACAGGTACAGACTCATTCTAAATAAGCCTGCTGCGCTGTGTGCAATTCTTTCAACTGTTGGAGGCGGTCATCGGTTCATAGAAGGTCCGATTAGGTTAATGCAAGTATCAGTGGAAATGAGTCATGCAGTTGAGACAGAAGATGATGAGAAGTGAAGTGAAGTTTAGATAAGAATCTTTGTACCTAGTAAACGTAGAATTATTTTTTACACACAAGGGTAACAAACATGTGTAAGCGACATAGAAATGCGCTAGCGCGCTGTTGCCATTGCGCTATTTGCGCTGCAAGCGCTATCGAAGTTGCTGTATGAGCTATATGCTCAATAGCGCTTTTTGTTAGTGTTATAGCGCCATTTGGGCTATAACTGCTATCGTATGTGCTATAGGTATGTGCTATTTGGGGTAATTGGGTAGATATGGAATAGCGTTAATTCCCAGATTATCTTTCTCTAGCAACCTCATTCTGATACCTTCTATTTTTCGGCCGCATACCGAGCTACGTGTGTCGTAGAGAGATAGCAAAACCGCATTTTGATAGAGGAATATATGATAAAAAAACGTTAGCCGATTAGGGGTTTAGGACTTATGTACTTGAGTTATAAGCGCTCAAAGTTGAGAAATTGTGAATGATGTACCTCACCCTAAAGTATTAACACAGCAACCGTGCGCTTGCCATAGTTGATTGCTAGAAATAAACTTACATTATCCGCTGTATTATCTAATGCACAGAAAAGGCTAGTTTCACGTGGCCATAAAATTATTACTGTTGCGATGAAAAGAAGTCAAATTAGCACATTGCTTAATTAAGCATAGATGTGCCAGTAGGACCAAAAAATGCCGTCTAATACCAAGACCGACAGTTTCAAAAAACAGTTCAAAGATTTGCTCACTAGAATAAACTAGTCAAGTATTATGGGTCCAGGTGGTATTCAATATGATGCTCTGGGCATGAGTGGGTTAATAACTTTTCATTTCTGAAGGTAGTGATATTATTGCTGTTGTCTTGATTTTAAAATACTACAGGGCCCGATTTATCGAAACATCAATGTTCGTCGTTGAAAATGTTCGTCGTTGAAAAAGCAAATGTTCGTCGTTGAAAAACATGTTCGTCGTTGAAAAACAAATGTTCGTCGTTGAAAGTTCGTCGTTGAAATTGTTCGTCGTTGAAAAATTTTTCAACGACGAGCTTTGGTTTTTTAGAACATTATTATGTTCTAAAAGACAAAAGCTCGTCGTTGAAAATATTTTGAACGACGAACATTTCAACGGAGCTCAAGACATCCGTTGAAATGTTCGCCGTTGAAAATTTTTTAACGACGAACATTTGTTTTTCAACGACGAACATTTGTTTTTCAACGACGAACATTTGTTTTTTTTACGACGAACATTTTCAACGACGAACATTTGATTTTTCAACGACGAACATTTGTTTTTCAACGACGAACATTCGTTTTTCAACGACGAACATTTGTCCTATAATTACGTGTTATGTTCGTCGTTGAAAATGTTTCGATCAATCCAAAATTTTCAACGACGAACATTTTCAACGACGATTATTTTCAACGACGAACATTTTGCTTCGATAAATCGGGCCCAGGATACGTTATGTTCACTTGCATTGGCCTTTTGAAGTGCTATGTAATAAAATTAGATCATGTATTTACACGTTTGTACAATCATAACATTTTTTGGGGGATTTGATTCACCACATAAGAAATATGGACTTTCTCCTTTGAAATATTGGACTTTCAATTTGAAAATAATCTTCTGGAATTTATTCAAATCAAAGAATTTCATTGCGATTTTCCACTAAAACAAACCCTTTAACCAAGGTCTAATATAACGATCGTTAAACCGTCTTTGTGAAATTCACCAAAAAGCTCACAATTACATACCTAATCTGATTATTATTTTATTAAAGCATTAAATATGAGCACTGGTTACCATGAGTATGTTTTCTATCTCAATCAAACAGTTTTGTAATCTACAAGACTGAAAATTCAAAGTTATTGCTTTTGACAGCAGTCAGCTGCTGCAAGAAAAAACTGCTGTTGTTGTACTGCCACAATTACATCTGGACAATGTAACAAGTGTTCCAAAAAAATTATCAATTCGAGAAAGAACAAAAGCAATGAATACATTTGAGATTTTGCTTGGATTGATGATTGGGGTTCTTGCTGTATTTATATGTATATCCGCCTGTGCATATTTCCTAAAACTGAACTTCAGACAAAGAGCACATGGCTCCGATTGCGACACTCTACTTTGCGGTGACTTCCCAAGTTTACCATTGGACAATGCGCCACAACAGTGCTTGGTGGCTGACACAAAGGCAAAACACACAAAGACACAGAAGCATAATAAACAAATACAAAAGCAAGGCAAGACTCAAGAAACTAATGTCTTTCTGCAAGTATCAAAATAAAAATTTTTAATGCTTAGCAATCCGGAGTGTCCGAGTCCCTGTTGAAAAAATTGTCCGTAATATTTGTCCGTGGATGTAAGCAGCATTAATTTATACTTTTACGGGAACTCTAGAGATAGTGCGTACCTATGCACATAAAATATCATGTCCGTCTGCAAGGCAAGCCGCTGAGCTGACATTACGACAGTTTTCATAAATTTTTGCAATGCGCGGAGAGTTTTTTGTGTGCACACGTTACACGTGACTTAAAATATTTTATGGAAAAGTTATAGGCGCGTTTAGTATTTCCTGTGAAATATTGACATTCAGGCCACGCAATGTACATATGTAGGTAACCAGTAACCACAAGAGCTTGTCTAACTGAGACTGCATCTAAGGGCCTATTCCTTTACCGGATTAAACGGACTGGACTTATTTTAGTCAGAGGTTTTGGAATGACAAATCGGACTAAAAACGGACTAAACGAGTTAAAATAAGTCAGGAGCTTAATTTTAGTCTGACCCCATTCCAAAACTCCCACTGTATTAAGCGGACTTAACATGCACGCTTAACATTAGCGTGCAATAGTGCATAGTTAAGTCCGTTTTGTCCGACTAAAAAGCAGCGCGCTAGAAGTTAAGTCCGTTTAATCCGGAGGTTTTGGAATTTTTAAACCATTTAGTCCCATTATAATTAACCCTTTAATCCCATTATAATTAACCCTTTAATCCGGTAAAGGAATAGGCCTTAAGTGTTGCACTGCAGCATGAATGAGGCGGCATTCTGCAAACAAAATTGCTGAGCACGTTTTTTTAAAAACAGTGATTCTGAAAGATTGTGTTGCATTGCATACTTATTATCGTTGACAAAATTTATTATCTTTAATATGTCATGTTCACGGGTTTGATTAATTATACTAGATTAACTAAACTCAACTTACTCAACACCAAATTGTGGCATTGAGTTTATGCAATTTTATTTTTCCGTTGCTGTTAACTGTACGGCCTAATAAGTAATACGCAGGTACTTTGTGGTTACCGAAATGTACTTAGGTAACGTCACGATGTTTCATTTTTGTCTAAACAAATATTATTACAAACAATAATAATAATGTCGACTTTTTAAAGTCAAAATAAATTAAAATTAGCGCAATATTCTTGATTCTCTATAAATTTACGCAACAAGATCAAGTTGGTCGGTAACGCAATTGTAGAATACTTTTCAAAGGCCGGGAATTACAAAAGCTTTTTCTGGTTTCAAGATTACGATTGAATAGCCCAGTCTATTAATACTTTTACATGCGCTGTGGTGACGACTGACGGCTTAACTGTCTAATACTTTGGGAATATAAGATTCAAAAGAGCGACTTTAGACGCAAACGATTACCCAGGTTGAGCATGGCAGATCAGAATCAGCATCAGAGCGTCAATTTAAAAAAATACAGTAGGTAGTAGTTGAAATTTGAACAGTAACTTACAGTCGTCCCATACTTCACTTCTATATAACAAGTAACGACACGAAATAAAATATGATTTTTCCACTATGTATGGTGACTTTGATGAACTTTTTTCTTTTTGGTGATTGCCTAAAATGTTATCATTTCGCTTGGTACATGCCGGAAAAAACTGTGACAGACTGTAATGACAATCCTGGGTATAATACGTACTGTGCGACCATTTTAACAGAGTTCAACCCAAAACAACCGGAAATGGGAATGTATTACGGTTGCTATTATGTTTCTCAGAAGCTTGATGGTGCCAGACATCAATTTTTGCACGAAAATGGAACTCCAAGCAATAAAAACAGTCCAGTTCCGGAAAATTTTTGTGAAATTTCAGACATAACGGATATTTGTCTCTGCCGAACCGATAAATGTAACTCGTGCACCGACCGTGCCGAAATTTGGAACCCAAACGGCGCATGTTTCACTCCCAAGGTTTCCTACTGGCGATATTTCGATGACTTTTGTCAAAACCTACCTGATTACAACCAAGCCAAACAATGCTGCCTATCTCATGGGTGTCAAGCGGTTAGACTAAAAGAGGGGTTCCACTGTTCGTTCTGTCAGTTACCGGTTGTTGTTGAAGCAAACTGTGCCGCCGAAGCCGATAGGTATCGATATTACATTCGATGTATATTTCTAAAAGCAGTCGCAACACTGTACAGTGTAGCAATAATGAACAAACATGCTTGCTACAGATTCTGTAGTCAGGAGCTAAAGCGGAGTCAGTCACGTATTGTTTTCAGAGTCGAAGTCTAACGGTATATATGTATGTACTGTTTAGTGTTTAGTTAGAAGATTCTCGCGATATTGGTATTTTCAAATATCCAAAATTTGAGCCGTGTCTGGAATTTGCGAGAATGCCAATGATAGTTTGCAATAAAATATATATTTTGAGAATAAGTGTAGGTTATAGCACGATGTAGAGTGCACTCAGTAATTTATACGCACTGTTACGTAAAGCTCCAAGTGCATGAACGAGTGCGCGCAGCGCACGAGTTTATGCACGCGGGCTTCACGTGCCAGTGCAAATGATTGTTGAGTGCACGCTACAAAGTATTATAATGTACTTATGTTATAACTGTTTTGAAATAACAGTGCAATAACTAAGATGCACGCCTACAGCAGTGCAATATGGCACGCTGTGAATCTAGCAGCGTGCAATTAGTTATTGACGTTTGTTATTGCACTGTTTTTTCAAGACAGGTATGATATAAAATAGGTTATAGAGGAGTTATATAGAGAAGTATGTAAATAGGTTGAAGAGACAAAATACATATATAACATGATTATTCATCAGCAACGATTCTTGAACACAAAAGCAAAACAAACCTGAAAATAGCTGTGTTTGACCGCTTTCCTTGGCAAAACAAAAAATAATACAATTTTAAAAATATTTACATACGTAGCAAGCAACTTACTACATAAATAAATACTGAAATATTGAAATAGTGAGTAATCAAATTTACATACATTACATATTGAATTTTTAGCTTAAAATATTTAGCATGTTTTGATAATCTAATGTTGTTCTAATTTCTACTATGTTCTAACTTTTACTAATTTTTTCTTGCTCGTTCAGTTGTGCATATGTTGAAAAGTGCTGCTATAAACGGAGCTGCTTTGCTACCCACTGCACGAACAAAGGAATTGCCTCTGCGGAAAATACTTGTGAGACTTGTGCTTCGGATCCTGCAACGACCGTGATCAGGTGCGTGAATGAACCAATTACAGTTCGGGACCTATAAAATTTATTTATTTAAAAAGTTCCTGCATGTTCAAATTATAGCCAAGCCTTAGGCCTTAGGGCAGATGAAATATTTACAGCCGTATGTCCGTTTAACCGGCAAAACTACGAAATAAAATATGCATTAATTAGTGGCGTTACTGGCGTAACAAATTCCTAAATTTGTCGGATGAACGGATTTATCTCGTTTAACCTAACGTGCTGGCAGCTGGATATTTGAGGACTAAATACTCGGGTTTTCTGTTCCCCCACCAGTCTGGAATTTCGAAGTTAGTAAGCCGATTTGAATAATTTTTGCACCAATGGACTCCTCTTGAACTCAGGAGTCAGGACTTTAAAAATGCGAGTTTTAAAATAATTTAAATTTTTCAAAAAAATTAAAATTTCAAGATTTTATACAAAATGCGGACTTTTCATTTTCTCAGATGCGGAAAGTGTTCTAGACACGAATTTTTGGGTCGCTAAACTTTAAAAAATTTTCAAAAATTTTAAAATTTAAAACTTTTTCAAAAATTTTAAAATTTTTTAAATTTAGTTTTTTCAGTTCTGAGGTCAAGAGGAGTCCATTGGTGCAAAAATTATTCAAATCGGCCAGTAATTCCAAATGACGGCCTGGGGCCTGTTGCATAAAACAATAAGCCATAGGTCCAATAAGCAATATGTAGGTCCAATAGGTCCAATAAGCAATAGGGCCTATAGAAGTCTGTTGCATAAAATACCTATTATAATACGCGATTTTTCATAGGTCCAATAGGTGTTTCAACACTAGGTCCAATAGGTGCCTCGCGGGCGCGTGTGTGTGTGTTATGTTTGTTTTTTACTATACCTTCTATATGCGTTTTAGAAGAATTTTCAAACTTTTTTGAATATTTTTTAAAAAATAAAATATATAATATTACAGTTGTTAACTATGGTTCTTATTAAAAAATATTTTTATAATATAGTGAGGTATATAGTGATTTAGTTAGCAAAGTATGTCAGTATTTCTCGTCAATATTTTCCTTGTTTTGCATGTGTTCAGATGACGGCACAAAAGAAAAAGTTTAGCGAGCAAAGCAAAAAAGTTTATGCATAATTTATACTATCACATGTGAAAAAACACTTAAAAATACACATGTGAAATTCTTCCTTGTAATGAAAAGTTAACGCAGTCATTTTTTATAAAATTTTGCACACAAACAGATACACACATAATCTAGGGTGGATTTCACAAAGGTGGTTTTACTAAACCATGGTTTTACGTTCGTTTTTATATGATTTGCACATAATTTCATTACGAAATATTGCCTGATTCGTTACGAATTTCGTAGATTTTCTTAAACCATGGTTTTAGCTCAGCTGAAATTTCAGCAAAACAAAGACCTGCTGTGCTGCAGGTTTCAAATTTCAACTGCGCTAAAACCATGGTTTTGGAAAATCTACGAAAATCGTAACGAATCGAACCATATTTTGTAATGAAATTATGTGCAAATCATATAAAAACGTACGTAAAACCATGGTTTAGTAACACCACCTTCGTGAAATCCACCCATAGGTTCCTTGCAATAGGCTCAATAAGTGATAAGTGTTTTATGCAACACTCGCCTATTGAACCTATTGCAGAACACCTATTGAACTAATGTTAGCGTCCACCTATTGAACCTATTGCTTATTGCTTATTAACCTATTACTTTATGCAACGCAAACTAAACACTGCTATTCACCTATTGGACCTATTTACTTATGAAAAGTTTTATGCAACAGGCCCCTGGTGGGGGAATAACAGAAAAGACCCAAATACTCTAGGCTTATAGGTTTAGGTTTAGGGGTAAATGAAGTCTTAGAAGAACAAAATGAGTACGAAACCGGTGAGACTTGTCCGAAAACTCGCTAATTCATACTTCATACACTTTCCTAATTCCTACTGTTCACCATATTCAGTCGGCAATCCGCATAGTTACAAAAAACTAAAAAAATTACAAGTCGATGCTTTTTTTAATTTTGCTAGTTGAACGGACAAATATGACTGCAAGTATGAATCAATTTTGAATCGACATTAGACACTGAACTTACAACAATTTCAATTGTTTGTGTTTTGTTGTACCAGTCATTTTAATTTAGCGCCAGCCCGACGCAGACAACCACTACCACCACCGCGTCCTATCAAACTGAGACCCTACCCTGCGATTGTCAGAGTTCTGGAGACATTAATGCAGTCATCAATACATGGAAACGAGAAGGTTCTTGTGAACTTTTCCAATATGTAGCTTGATCTCTTGCCGGACTTTTCAGAAGTTTTTGCAGTTTGACTAAACTGTTCAAAAAGCATACCCAATAAGGACATAATATACAGCATGTACCTTTTTTGTCTGGACTAAACATATTTACACTCTTAACTCACTGCTTGCTAGTCTGTCTAACAGACTGACTACTGACTACTCTGCTGTAAGGCAGGTAAGTTTAGTTTAATCCCTTTACTGACGTAACATTTCAAGGAATAGATTCGCACTCATTTAAAACTTACTTTAACTCGTCCAGTCCGACAATTATCCCAAACTTCACGCTAAAATTAGTCCAGTCAGTGTAGTTAGGCAAAAGAATTGATCTCAACAGGGAAGAGTATGACAGTCCTGTTATGCACTTTTGCCAGACAGAGGTCATGAGTGTAATGAAGAAATAGCCGAATAAGCAGAACTTACGTACCAACTTGATTTACTTTCATTCTGCTACGTAAATTACAACCAAGTTTTGCTTGAAGTACTGCCAGTTAAAGTTAATACTAAGTCTCTGTTTTCAATTCAATTTTTATCTTCATGGATAGAAAGATCCAAATTGAAATCTAATTTACAGAAAAACCTTGGGTTTAGTGTTTGTGACCGGCTAGAATTTTTGACGGATTTGTGGCGGTTATAATCAGCCGGCCGGCTGGTTAAAAACACCGGCCGGTCGCCATATTCGACCGATCGACCAAATTAGGCCGGCATAACAGTCTGGCGCCTAAGTTAAGCCGAAATGAAACAGTGGATTGGATGAATTCATTTTTCTAAAATTTCAGCCGGGTCAGCCGGCCGGTCGGCATGCTTTCACCAGCCGGCTAGCCAGCGCCAGCGTCGGCTTTTCGCTGCCGGTCACAAACACTAACTGCGGTTTCTTACTGAAGGTTTTGTACTGAAATCTACGATTGATGCAGACGTGAATCGTGCACTGGTATGTTAATAATAACATTTAAATAACTTTACTACTACTACTGCTTTTATGTCGAATTCACATAAATTTGATTAGCCTATTTTATCCGTTCTCTACTGCAATTTTTTTAGCAGTTTACGACAAACCCCTCGGTGTGGTGTTACTACTCTTGTCAACTTCGTTAATTATTGTGTTTTTGATTTTGCTCTGCCTTTGGACACGTCAAACATCCGTTAATAAACAGCAAGAAAATGAGCTGTTAGATAAAATACCGGTAAACAAGGATAAACTCAAAATCTTGATGACTACTCCGCGACAAAAACAAAGGGCTGCTGCTATGCAATTGGGAAGTGCTTTGCGAAACAGAGAGAAAAAACTAATTTCTGCAAAGTAATGGGACTTGCGCAAATAGTTACTTTTTGTGGATTTCGTTTACGATCGATGCATATTTGCAGTCATATGAATGTTCCATTAGTGAAATTTGAAAAAAATGACCCCAATAACAAACTAAAAAGTGCATCCGATGGCGTGATTTTTGTGATTCTGCGATTTCTGTGACTTCATTGATATTTTGGTGTATAACTTGTGTAATGTTCTCTGTATAAAGTAATTTTGGCCTTTTGCAACATAATATTTCATAATTCCTAGCTAAATCCCAAACCATGTGCAATACATGCACACGCCTCTGGTGCACCTTCGCGTGCATCCCACTTGCAGCGTTATACATTACAATGTAGGTCATAGCACGATGTAGAGTGCACTCAGCATTTATACGCATTTACTTTTTATACGCAACTCTTTTGCTCTCACTACTTTAACGGCATAACAGGGATAAAGGCTCTGGACCTGGAGCCTTTATCCCTGTTCTGAACTAAAAACTTTGCTCAAACAATTCTGTTCCCTCAGTGAGTTCACTCGTGGCATTAATCGGTTGGGTTATGCGCACATAAGTTTTCAGGCCACATTAACCCTTCTCAAAGCAAGCTACGAAAAAATTTTGTAGCCGGCCAAATTTCATATAGAATGATATCGTCATCGCGCTGGGGCCTGGAGATCGGAAAAATTATGGGGATATTAAGTAGGTCATGGTGCACGTCATCGCTTTTTGCAATCCGCTGTTATTTGCTAAAGGAACAGGCTTTTACTTGAAAAAATGCCGCTTTCAAAAAATTGTACATAAATTATCACGAACAAGTGTTTTATACCGCTTTAGCGCTTTCATCGAAGAAAGTGGGGGCATAGTTTGAGCTGATGTTATTACTTATTAATACGCAGGTGAATAATATAGTATGTAAAATAATAAAGACGTAAAAAGTTGACGAAAATCAGAAATAAAAAAGTGGAGCCGACCGGCAATTTTAAGGAACCAATACTGGAACCGGCACACTGGAACCTGTCCGATCTCTACCTTGCATATGTAAAAATTTAAAAAAATATATTATATTATATTATATTTAAAAAATACTATGTAAAATTTATGGTATGTAGGTTTCCGTTTCTGTGATCATCAATTTCTCAATAGGGGTAACAGTTTCGGGATAGACGTG
This sequence comes from Trissonchulus sp. WLG1_4, assembly GCA_030248245.1. Classification (NCBI taxonomy): domain Eukaryota; kingdom Metazoa; phylum Nematoda; class Enoplea; order Enoplida; family Ironidae; genus Trissonchulus; species Trissonchulus sp. WLG1_4. Next base: position 37,620 of record JASANF010000386.1, read on the forward strand.
CCCAGAAGAAGGAAGTGAATCGAAAAGTTTTTGGGGAAGGTCCTGCCAGATTGATGAGTTCAACTGAGAAGGGCGCGATAGTGAGTTTGATAGCGGAGATGCGGAGACCTTGTTGTACCGAAAACGTGCAAAAAATCAATGCTCCGTTGAATGACCTGGGGCCCGATTTATCGAAGCAAAATGTTAGTCGTTGAAAATGTTCGTCGTTGAAAATGTTCGTCGTTGAAAATTTTGGATTGATCGAAACATTTTCAACGACGAACATAACAAGTATTTATAGGACAAATGTTCGTCGTTGAAAAACAAATGTTTGTCGTTGAAAAACAAATGTTCGTCGTTGAAAAAGCAAATGTTCGTCGTTGAAAATGCTCGTCGTTGAAAAAACAAATGTTCGTCGTTGAAAAAGAAATGTTCGTCGTTGAAAAACTAATGTTCGTCGTTGAAAAACAAATGTTCGTCGTTGAAAAATTTTCAACGGCGAACATTTCAACGGATGTCTTGAGCTCCGTTGAAATGTTCGTCGTTGAAAATTTTTTCAACGACGAGCTTTTGTCTTTTAGAACATAATAATGTTCTAAAAAACCAAAGCTCGTCGTTGAAAAATTTTAACGACGAACTTTCAACGACGAACATTTGTTTTTCAACGACGAACATTTGTTTTTCAACGGGCCTTTTTCTAAAATGGACTTAACTGGACTTGACTTAACTGGACTTAAACCAGCGGACTTAAGTGGACTTGAACGCATTCCAAAAAGACCGGATTTAAGTGGACTTAATTAAGTCCGCTGCAAGTTTAAGTCCAGTTAAGTCGGACTTAAGGGGGAGGGGGGGCTACCTGTAAAAGTGAAAATTTTAGGTTCTCCGATTCGCTTCAAATTTGCACACAATGTAGCCCCAGGGAAGGCGCATCGCAGATGTAAAGAACTGGAACCAATGCTTTTGCCAATTTTTTACTAGGGACTCCTAAAAATTCAATTTTACGTGTAAATCATAGGCGCAAAAAAAAGTTTTTTGTGCTCACAAAGCGCTCCTTTACTCGAAATTTTTGTTAATACTGACGAAGCTGATTTTTACATGATTCAATAGCCTAATGTCATATCTCAACCTCTATGATCCATTTTTTTAAATTTTTGCCCATGGCCTGAGCAGTGACGCCGAATGTAAAATCACTCAAATTTGGCGTGTCCAAAAAACAGCCATTTTTTCACATTTCGCCCTCGAGTTTAGAATTGAAAATACATATCAAAAATCCGGATCATACGATTTTGCGCATGCATGTGGGCTGCTACCATGCCAAGTTTTAGCCTGATTGGCTTGATGTGGTTTGTGTTAGAACTGTTCAACCAAGAGTCCATAATAAGAAGAGTATGACACTCTTCTGGACTCCAGCTTGGCCGCCGCGGACATGCTGCGACCATTATCTCCCGAAAAAGGCCACAACTGTGGGGGGGGGTACCCCCTACACAAACGAAGGCATAGCCCTCAGCTGTGGGGGGGGACCCCCCCACAAATCAGACCATAGGTCTCAAACGTGGGGGGGGACCCCCCCCACAATTGAGGGTATACCCTCAAATGTGGGGGGACCCCCCCCCACAAATCAGGGTATACCCCAAAAATGGGCGGAGTCACCAAATTAGCCCTTCAGAGCTCTGGATTTGGACCAATAGCGTTTCATTTGGTCAGCAGCTATGAGATTGGTCTGGACGCTCCCACTACGGACCAATAGCGTGTCGGCTACCCGCCAGTGCCTGCATACCGTTCTTGCTCTACTGCTAGGCGCTATTCGGCCACGTTGCTCTTTGCTGTAAGTTTTAAATTTGTTGTTAGGTTGCGGATAGAGATGCACGGGAGCAATCGCCGAAAGGGGGGGGGGTGCCCGACCTCTGGCGGAGAGGGGGGTGGTCCTGGTATTGGTTGATTTCCGGCGACTCATTCTTGGGGAACTTTTTTGGCTGCGGCCAGAAAACTTTTGTGATTTCACGATTATTTAATCAATTTTGGCACAATTTTTTCGGCAATCAGAGGCGGGGGTGGGGGTGTTGAGGGCAGTGGCGTAGTCAGGAAAAAATTTCGGGGGGGGAATGACTTTTCGATTTTTTGAAATGTACTAAATGCACTTAATTTTAATTTTATTAACGCAAAAAACGACGCATATTCCGTTCTGAAACAACACAAATTTTTTGACCAGAGCGGCATCAAAATTAAAATTGGATCTCAAAACACCTAAAATTACAAAACTGCTGGACCGGCAAGGGTCCAGAAGCTAGCAAATTTGAAAACTTAATGAAGATTTTTGACATTTCGAGCCGCAAAATTACCAAAAATTTCATTTTTGTAAACCATAAAACAGCTAAAAGGATAGCATGAAAAAGTGTATTAACTTATTAAGCAAATAAATAGTGTACAATATATACTACAATGCACCCAGATACACATGCACACGCTTTAATGGAACAGAAAAGCAAGAAACATTGAGCCACAAGGTTGCATAGCGCATAGGTATGGGGGCGGCAGCCCCCAGAACAAAAGTTGGGAATTTTTTTTTAGACAAAATTTGGTCAATTGGAGACGTATCGGAAATTTTTTCCGGCCGGACCATAAAATCCAAAGGGGGACCCTTGTGTAAAATTTCTATCGGAAAAAATTTTTGGGTGCGGGGCAATTCCCCCATCCCCCCACTGGCTACGCCACTGGTTGAGGAGGGTGTCTGGTATCTGAAGGGGGGTGGACCGACCCCCTGAGGGGGGATGGATACCCCCTAGCCAGCCACCCTATGTGCATCTATGGTAGTTTAATCCAATGCGCACAAATCCGAGGATCTTTTCCTCTAAGGTCGTCCTGAATTGACCTGTGTCCCCGTTGGGGATCAAAATGGTTAATTTTTTGAAGTTGACACTTTGATGTTATTATGGGTAGTTGTTAAGTCCCTGAACGCCCTGAGCGCCATGTTTGTTTAGGACCGTCCGCCTTGTGTCTGCCAAGATAAGTGGGTGCTCCGTTAGACTACAGGGTCATTTCTCTAAGATATAGAGTCCTTTGCTTATTACGGCGTGATTAGAGCGTGTTTTGCCTGAAATAATTGCCTAAAAGTAGAGGGTCCGTCAACAAACACTGTGAATGTTTTAGGATGCCTGCAGCTTCCAAAAATAAAACTTGCTAAGTGGCCTCAACGGGTTGCCAATCGATCAGGATACCCTCCATTCTTGGCACAAGACCCTCTACTCTAGACAAGATTCCCCCAATCTTGGCAGAGGACTCTATTCTTGACAATGGTCCCTGTTCCTACTGTAGGCGCCGTTGGGGGTACCTAGCTATATAGAACCAAATGGACCTAGAATCACGTGCCCTCCGGGTACCTCTAAAGACGTGCTAATAAAATGTCCAGGGGCCTACGACCACAGTAGCCCCAACGCAAAATATACCTAAAGTTTGTAGCGCGCTGCTTTTTAATCGGACTAAACGGACTTAACTATGCACGCTAATGGTAAGCGTGCATCTTAAGTCCGTTTAGTCCAGTGGTAGTTTTGGAATGGGGTCAGACTAAAATTAAGCCGCAGACTTATTTTAACTCGTTTAGTTCTTTAGTCCTAATTGTCATTCCAAACCCTCGGAATAAAATATGTCCAGTCCGTTTAATCCGGTAAAGGAGTAGGCCCATAGTTCATATTACCAATAATGAACGTAAAAATCTCTATTCAAAAAATTGCCCTCGTTTGGCTCCATCGGGGACATGGGAAATCACCAGGACTCTAGAGTCTAGGGGGACCGAGAAAAAACCCTTAATGTTCATGACCCATAATGAGCCCTAAAGACAAGTTTTCTCAAGAAAGACTTCAAGGAGCTGAAACTGTCCGCAAGGACTGCACATTTCTAGTTTAAAAAAATCAGACGTATTTTGACAACTGTTTCAAGGTCAGAAAATGTCAAATTTCGAAAATTTGATAAATTTCAGGTTTTCATCCCCTAGTGAGGCGTCGTAGGGGGTTCTGGAGCATCCTAGAGGGCTCAACACAAATGGACCTCACATTCGTGTTTAGAGGCTTCGAGCTCAGTTTAGCCCTAGAGATCAGAAACTAAATTTTGAAAAAGTACATAATTCCTTCCGACACCCTGGGTGAGGCTGTTGTGTGTCTTCGCTAACGAAAATATACCTAAAATTAATGGTCACGGGGAGAAGTTACCCGACGGAACATCAAACTATCAATGTTGAAAAATTGTCACTTTTTGCCCTGGGGGCTCCAAGGCCGTACCCAAGGAGCTTCTGTTATAACACCCTGAGACTGAGGAGGGACTACTGTGGTGTATTGGGAGGGTCTAGGTGCGAGGGAGGGACCAATCAGACTACATTACGGACCAATCTCATAGCTGCTGACCAAATGAAACGCTATTGGTCCAAATCCAGAGCTCTGAATGGCTAATTTGGTGACTCCGCCCATTTTTGGGGTATACCCTGATTTGTGGGGGGGGTCCCCCCCCACATTTGAGGGTACACCCTCAATTGTGGGGGGGTCCCCCCCCACGTTTGAGACCTATGGTCTGATTTGTGGGGGGGGGTCCCCCCCCCACAGCTGAGGGCTATGCCTTCGTTTGTGTAGGGGGGTACCCCCCCCACAGTTGTGGCCTTTTTCGGGAGATAATGGTCGCAGCATGTCCGTGCTGCTAGGCCACAAACGAGTACAGTGTCACACTCTTGTGATTATGTACTCTTGGTTCAACTAAGGGCTACTTTTAGGCTTTTTTGCGTACTTTTGCCTATGTAAATACACTGACGAACGCACTGAACCAAAAGTGCACCTTCAAACTTAATTGGTCTCATCTGACGTTGGGGTGCCTTGGGGGAGTAACATATGTGAAAATAAGCAAAATTGGAGAACTTTGATGTTTGACCTGGGTAGCCCCCCCCCCTTAAGTGGACTTAAATTTGTAGCGGACTTAATTAAGTCCACTTAAGTCCAGTATTTTTGGAATGCAGACTTAATTAAGTCGGACTCAATTAAGGTGGTAGTTCCATAATCGCAGTGACCCGGACAATCAATTAAACACAAAAAAACAAAAACCAAAAACAAAAAAAAAAAAACGTCTTAATTAAGTCCGATTGCATTCCTAAAATAACCTCGGCTATTAAGACTCTGTGTTGCTTACGAGTTTATGTTTATAACTTTTGACTAGTTTTACCGCTTTGCATGTGTAATACGTCATTCGAAAGCTCAGAAATTGCGCTTTTTAGCCATGTAATTGTTGAAATTTTTTGAGCTTTTATTTTTTTAAAAATACATCCTACACTAGTTTAAAAAGTTGTAATAGCTATATTGTACCGTTCTAAAACAATATTTATGTTAAAGCTGGTGTATGCTCGCGTTTAAGGACTGTTTCTGTGTTCAATAAGCTCTTATGGTTTGTCATTCGCTTTATTAATGATTGGATTTGTGAAGTTTTCTAATAATACTGTCCTTAAGCTGCGATTAATTGATATGTACTTGCACGTTGCACTCATGCAGCTTTTGGACTGTTCTGAAACAGTCTAACGGGCGTCAGCCAATCAAAATGAGGCAATTACATGTGACACCAAGAACAGCCAATCAGACAGTTACAGGCCGACCAGTGAAAAAATTGCTGGTTTGTGTTGCGCAATTGAAATTATTGTGTTTTTGAGCGTTTTTGCGTTAAAATATGGATTTTTAAATACTTCTGAATCCCTATGTATAAAGTTCCACTAGTTTATAAAGGTCTTTTACGATAATTAATTCGGTGTCTTGGTAGTTTAGATGCCAGACTTTTTGCTTTTCAATCGAGCAACCACGGATCGAATCCGGTTCTGGGCTATTTTAATTTCATTTTTGCTTTGATTAGCAAATGAGATTCATATACCCTTCAAGTTATTGTCAACGAAACGCAGTTAATCCAATGGAGTATGAGCATTATTTCACGGTCCTCTCAGAGTTGGACGCGGAGTGGGTCACCCCACAGATTTTCGTTGCCAACTGGGGCAATAGTAGTTTTTTAGCAGAAAATTTTTTAGTAAGTCGTTCAATTAATATTTCACTCATTAAATTCTATCTAGTACCATAAGAAGGGCAGATTATTATTTTCAAAACTAGGTTGAACATCTGTAGCCAAGGTCGGTAGTGGAATTTTTCAAAAGAGGAAGATTTTTTTCAAAAATAAGAAACAACACTTTCGCACTGAGGTACATGACAGCATATACTTAGACCTCAACCATGAAATACTGAAGCGCTTATTAACTAATGTGCCTATCATAGATGCACATAGGGGGGGTAGGGGGGGTAGGTCGGCACCCCCTCCCCCTCAGACATCCGGCACCCCCCCTCAACCCCCCACCCCCCTCTGATGGCCAAGAAAGTGCCCCATAAATGCGTAAAAAACCGAAAAATTGCAAAAAATTTTCCCCTGCGGCCAAAAAAAGTGCCCCAAAAATAAGTTGAAAATCGAAAAATTTTGAAAAATTTTCGGCTGTCGCCGAAAAATGGCCAAAACTAGGGACCACCCACCCTTGCGCCAGGGGTCGGGCACCCCCCACCCTCAAAGATTCCCCCCGTGCATCTCTGCTTATTACTAATCGCAATTTTGCCATCTAAGCGGACATTAGAAATTTAGAAACCGGCTTAGAAATCGGTCCAAATATAGCTAGAATTTTTCACTGCTTGAGTAGCACAAAAAACACGACAAATTCAAAAAGTAAATTGGTACAGTACAAAATCCTAAATCCCAGTATGGGCAAGACCTCTGCCTCGATCAGCCCCGCCCCGCCCCCCGGGGCACCCCGACCACGCCCCGTGTCCAACAATGGTTCCTCTGTCCCCAAGGGGTTTGAATCAATCACCCATAAGGACAAAGACAATGACATTCCCTGGAACTTGGAGACAGGTGTTAAGGACAAGGACAACACAAAGGACACGAGGACAGGGTCACCCAGGGACAAGCACAAAGCTTAGGGACGAGTATGAACTAGGCTTTAGGGATTTTTCCGTGTCCCCAAGCAATGTCAAAACCTGCAACACTCTGTTCTTGTCCTTAGTGCGGCGTTAGATAGTGCACGATTGCAAAATCCTGCTACTACGTTTCTTGTCTTCCTACGACTTATTAACCCTTTACTTCATGAATTTTTCTAAACGGCGAGTTCAAGTTTTGGCTGGATTTTCATGCGTCACTATAGACTGAGCGTACTTCACAGGGACAACTTTGTAGCTGAACACTGAACTATCACGCCTAACCATTCAGGCACTGGCTCGATTCACTCGGATGCCTAAAGCATATTTGTATAGTAGCTGATTCTTTGAAACATAATGTCGACAGGTTTCACTGGTGTGAGATATGTAGTGCCAATTGTTGCTCTGAAGCAACATTATTTATGATTGGGTTAAGGGCAGATTCATTCATGAAAGACATTACGAAATAATCACGTCACAAGCTGATCTTACACAATAATTGTAGAGCGATTATTTCGTAATTTTGCCAGCTGCACTGACATTTCGCTGTCAATATGAATGTACCCCAAAATAGAGTCAAGGAAAAGCCCACGTGGAGCTGAAAGTTGGTAAGGTTTTTGACATGTTTAAAATCCCCAGGCATGTCCCCCACTTTTTTAATAACTAGTCAATTTACTGAGAAAATAGCTGAAAACCAAACGCACCGAAAATTTAAGATATTTTCTTGTAATTAAAACCGTTTAAAAATGTCCACAGGTGAAATTTCAAAAAAGTGAGAGACATGCCTGGGGATTTTGACCTTTACAATACTGTCCCAAAAATTTATGCTCAGGCGTCACTTCTAACTTGAGTACTGGTGGCGCAAAGTTTACATAGAAATCACAAAAACCTCGAAAACGCAACTACCACCTTAAGTCAGATTTTGCATTCCAAAATTCCGGACTTAATTAAGTCCAGTTAAGTCAAGTCCAGTTAAGTCCATTTTAGAAAAAGGCCCAACGACGAACATTTGTTTTTCAACGACAAACATTTGCTTTTTCAACGACGAACATTTTCAACGACGAACATTTATCTGGTCCCGATTTATCCAATACAAAATGTTAGCCATCGAAAATGTTCGTCATCAAAAGTTCATTATCGAAAATGTTCGTCATCGAAGAACCAAATGTTCGTCATCGAAAATGTTCGATCAATCCAAAATTTTCGATGACGAACATTTTCGATGGCGAACATTTCTGATGACGAACATTTTGCTTCGATAAATCGGACCCTGGAGTAGTTGCAACGCTCAGCTCTACAGCAAAAATCAACAAAGTCAACGAAGAAGACGACCCGGCAAAATTTGTCAGGGTAATCTTGTCATAAAAGTGGAAGGAACTTCAAAAAGAAACCTCAAAAAAGAAGTCGGTTCTACCGTTATTGCCCTGGTTTGCCGTCCTTAAAGACTGCCAATTTTTGGAAGAACCACAAGGAAAACCTCAAAGTGTAGAAATTTTAGCTCCTCCACCTCCACATCTCCCGTACCCCTAAGTCTTTAACTTGTCAGAATCATACGAGGATCCATGGGGCACAATCGAAACCGTTATAACTGATGACTTGGGCTCCTGAACAGTTAGGGCAGTGGGGGGTCAAGAAACATCAATTATGAATACCACAGCTTGGGCTCAAGTCAGCAGGGCCAACTTCCCGCTTCTAACGTGCCCGTTGCCTAAACCAGAAGCCAGTGACTCGGAAAAAACAACAGCCAAACTTATACGCTATCAGCTTAAAGCCAGGATGAGAATCACAAGGTGTAAATCACCAACTCTTGAGGAACCTCTTTCAGATTCCGAGGCATCCATAGTGTCGCCTGCTTCAGATCAATACGATGACTTTACCTTCGTGACGTCTAGAAAGTCTAAACAACAACAGGATCCGATTATCTGATAAAAAATATTTGGGTCAGTTTACGTTCAGCCACCTACATGAGCTGTTGGTCACTTTTTTATGCTCGATGCTTTGACTAAGACCTCCACCCCACTAAGACCCTCTGGTAATTAAGAATATCTAAAATTCAACTATTATTTAGATCTTTTAAAGTTCGGACTGGTTATTTACCCTTAAAACACTCCTGATGAATAGTGTCAAGTGATCTAAAATTCTAAATAAGGTAGCTATGAAGTTATGAACTGACTCTTCGAGCCACATTTCACACAACCCACATTTTCCAGTTAATTTATTTTGTCCGTGTCCGTATTGTGTCCGTATTTTTTGTACACCTGTGACCAAAACTTAGGTATGAATCGCTGGTCTCGAATCCATTAGAACAAGTGGGTCCCTAAAAGGGACAAATTCCGTTGTAATGGCGTGAAAATATTTTAGTCAGAATTGTAACAATTTTTTGTGAGCAACATTGAGAGAACAGGAAAGCTGTTTGAGAGCTATGTAGCTAAGTATCATGTGATAATTAGGAAAATCAGGACTACTTTTTGCCAATGCTAAGTATAAAAGTTTGTTGGTCACATTGAGGTCACATGCTTCAGCCAATGCCAACTCATTTTCTTAGTCATGTACATCTGTCTCGTTTTTGTAAAAAACTGACTCAATGTGGAGTTAGGCCATAAAAATTATCCACATCAGGCCACCAGAGTCACTCTGGGCAAACACTGGCTATGGGTATTAGCTTAGAACAGGTTTTTATTTTGGGGCGAGACGAACTCAGTTGGGTGGGAGGCCACAATGGCTAAATCTAAAAAATTACGCATTTATCATTACTCACTATCGGTACCCATACTTCTCAGCGAGCATGAAACGGTTAATGATGTAAGTACAACTGTGTGGAGTGAGGCTGCAGCCTTTAGGTTGGACTTTGATCCTTTCCTTGCTGTTTGGGGTATGTCCTAGAGTCTGAGACTCAGCGGCTAAGGCTTCATTGTGCCTTCGCCGTTGCTCAAGTCCCCATATGGCAGTTCTTCGTGCTTTTGCGCCACTTGTTGCCACCCACCGCCAGTTACGACAGCGAGCTGACTGACTGGTGAAGTAGTAAAACTAATTTGCATATCAGGAAAGCTCCACCCATTGCAAGTTGATTGGTTGTTTGATTATGTACGTAGACTGTATGACTGTTGATTGGTGTAAAACTCAGGAACTAATTTACATAGATTCTGGATTGGTTGGCCAATTTCACAGCTATCCATCAGCTTCCAGACAACCAGGGGGGCACAGGTGGAAAAGCTAAACTTCGCAATAAAACAAAAGTACGTACTCAGAAAAATTTAAAAATTTAATTACATTTTTAGGTATTACAGAAAATGATGTATTGATAAAGGTTTGTTTATATTTTAGCTTTTATTTGGATTTTCGGTCCCCATTGGCAGAAAAAAAACACTGCCATAAGTTAGGCCTATGGTAAGCATAGGCTCTGTCGTGGCTCGTAGCACCAAGCATGTACTCTTGGTGCTACGAAATGATTACATATATTCCGCCTCTGGGCGGAATAAAAATCTAGAATCTAATCAATAAACTAGAAAGTGTGCAGCAATGGTTTACTCGTCGCCTTCTAGGGCCCGATTTATTGAAGCGAAATGTTCGTCATCAAAAATTTTGGATTGATCAAAACATTTTTAACGACAAACATAACACTAATCTGTAAAAATGTTCGCCGTTGCAATAAATTTTAGATGATGAGCTTTCGTCATTTAAAAAGACCGAAGCGTGCCGTTGAAAAAATTTTCAACTATGAACGTTTTAATTTTCAACGAATGACGAATTTTTTATGACGAACATTTTCTATTACAAACATTTGCTATTATTTAGTATTATGTTCGTCGTTGAAAAATGTTTAGATTAATCCAAAATTTTCGATGACGAACATTTTCGAAGATGAATATTTGCGATGACCAACATTTCGCTTCGATAGATCGGGCCCGACCTTATTGTAAGCGTCTCGCTAAACTAAATCCGAAAGTTTGTAAAGCTGCGAAAGTTTGTTGGTGCATGGCGATTTAATTTTGACTTATCAGCTACTTCACGGTTTAGTTGATAGTGATTTGAACTAATTTGTTACTTTTCAAAATAGCAAAGAAACTAGTAGAGGACACTCGCTTATGTACGTTGGTTAGTGTTCCTTCTAGAGAAGGAACCTTTGTTATCGGTTTTTGCTCCGATAACAGGAATGTGCTAATTGTGTAGATGCTTAGCCTATGATTTGTGTGTATTCCAAGCCCGCAAACACCACTGTCTTTTTTTCGCATGGGCGGTGCTGTAATAACTTTTGTTCAATTTGAACCTAAATATGTAGTTGCTGCGGCGAATTGCAGTTTGTTACACTAAACAAACACCTGAAAATAAACAACAAGCAACAGTTTGCTGCAAAAGAAACATAGTAAAAATTTTACAGTAGTTTGTCATATTTGACAAAAAACTTTCCGACCTCTTTTTTTTTCCAATTAAAATTAAAACCAAAAAAAATTTTTTTTAAAGAAAAATATTTTTATAATACGGACAAACACAAAAAAAAAAAACACCCCCCTCCCAAAAACAGAAATTATCAACCCACAAACAAAAACATCTTACTATACCCAAAAACAATTAAATTAATTTTACTTTTTTTTCACAAAAAAGCCCCACAAATTCCCTTTAAATAAATTTTTTTTTTCTTTCCACATAAAAATACGTACGGTTACGACTACCTATGTAGGTAAAATGGCTCAGCTTACTTACTTACATATCTCACCCTGCATTGTAATATTGTAATATTATTTTTGTGCAAAACATGTTTCTTTAAAAACCAAAACAAAATTTTCTTCCAATTACAGAACTACCTGTAACAATATGTATAATATGATCTATTAGCAAAGGGTTCTCACACCCTTTGCTTGGTCCTACCTTAAACTACCATTTTTGGGCCTGAAACTACACATGTTATTCAGATACAAAAGAAACTTTTGCATTGTTTAAAACAGAAAGTGAGGGTGGTATATATTTTGACAGTTTAAAATAAAGCTTCAGCAAGAGCTTCAAAAAAATGCCAATTTCTTTAAAATTTTAAACTAACTAAAGCGACTAACAGATTGATAAAATTGTTCTTAAAATAAGAACGGGTTAGACCTTTTATGAATGGCTTTTCTGAGTAGTATAAGAGCCAGAAAAATTTACAAACAGTTTTTCAAAGTTCTCAAACAAACACACACAAAATGCAATTTTTGAGCCATAAATTAACCGTATAGAAGCTTGAATCAATTTCAAAATTAAAATATTTCTGTCTACATTTGCAATGTCTATAATCTATATCAAATTTGATTATGTCCAATCAAATATTATTAAAATTTTTGCATAAAACGTTACGTAACTACCACTTTAAGCAAAGAGCTGGATTTGATTCATACCAAAATCCAACGGGTTAAGACCGCATAGTTGTCATTTACTTTTTCTTCGGGAACAGTTTGTATAAGTCACGTGGAGACTAAACTACCTAAGAGCTGGATTTGACTTATAGCCAAGTGATATGGCTTAGCACTGACAGTGAAACGCAAAACAATCAACTTAGGATTAGACGCATTTCGCGAACACACTCGTGTTCACGTAGATCCGCACAATTACACTGAACAAAATACACACAAACCCACACACAACCTGCACCAAGCTAAACGTTGTATTTCAGTGTTGTAAAGAAGCCTGCTGCAAAAGTTTCCACAGGCATCATCATATAATTAGACACACACGCACACACACCTATTGTTAATTTCATCACACAGCCTTACGTTTCGATCCAGGGGCATCATAAGAACCTGTTGCGGTGTGCCGCAACAGGAAAAAAACCAAACAAGTTAGTTTAATCTATGAAATTGACCAAAACAAATTCATTGGTACTGCGTCTTAGTTTTGCATTGATGAGCCCACCTGTTGCTGTTCCAGTAACTAGAAAACCGTGAATCGACGTTTATTTAAGTAGGCGACCAATGGGAATTAAAATGCAAATTAGAAATACTGCTCGACCAATACATATTCAGACATGGGCGGGCCTTTCAAATTGGCCTCGTTTTGACTGTGTAATGATCAGACAGGAAATATGTAATAATATGCAAATTAGCTTTCTTCAATTAAACAGCGCAGTCTGTACTGTGGAGCTGATTAGTCATGGTCGCTTAATTGTTCAGATATTGTTCGAGTTGATCGGAAGAATTTTTATTTGGCTAATCTTTTATTTGCCGAAGTGCCTGCCAGTATTTATTTAAATAGCTTTAACTTTTTAATGTTCTTTTTTAAACAAGCTGAAACCGTGCCTTATTTTTACAGCTATTAAGCAAATGGTAAAATTCTAATATTACTGGACAAACCCAGATACTTAAAAATTGCAGGCTAGAAAGCTATACCATTTATATACCATGTACATATGGCCTTACGTTGATTTCTCAAAGTTATACAGCACAGGTATCCCCTTGACCCCCTCAGGTCTGGACATTAATGACCTGAAATTGCATTGATGTAATAAAATGAGGGGGGATGAATTGCCGCGATACCCCCTGAAACCGTACATTATGCAAGTAAGGCACAATTTCCTATTGTGTAAGTGTACCTACTCTACATATAGCCTACGAATATCTCTGGGGAGGAACACTGCCCCTTTTAGGAGCAACTTGTTTTTTTTAGTGTTGGCTTTGGCAGAAGTTGTTAGTTATCAATTAATAATATATAACGTTTTTACCCCTTTGTTCTTGAATTTATTTTAAATTCAATTTAATTCAAATAAATTTTTCTTTGGTTATTTGCTGGATTATAAATGACCTGATAGTCAAGATTAATATATAGGATTTGGTGCCTGCTGAAGGTTTTGCCGCAAATTTGGTTATTTTATTCTTCAATTTTCGTGTAACCGTTGACATAGATCTCGGCAACTAATTATATTTAACTACAAGTCTAGTGCGTCTAGTTTAGACTAGGTTGACCAGATGCACAGTATGAAGTCATTTAATTTTTTTAAAAAATTTTCCATGTGAGTTTTTGTGAAGCGACTTCGTCTTATGTAATATTGCGGAAAAGTTTTTGAAAAAGATTTGATGCACTACTAGCATCGTACTCACAAGTTCAATGTTTGCATTAAGAAAGTACTACTGATATTATCTTTAAAGCGTTGATAACGCGTAAAACTAACGTTAATTGAAAATTTTTTAAAAATTAAAAAGCTGTGCAATGGCAAAATTTTGTTGCGCATCTAGTGGTGCAAAAATAAAGTTTCTACCATTTGCCGTTCCAAAAGGATGATCGTTATTATGTTTTTCAGAAAATGAGGATTGTATAATACATTTAATTAAGGTACTAAAATAGCAATGTACATATGTAGTTGCTAATGATTAGCTAGCACATAATGACAGTATCCGTTACTTGACATGTTCATGCTGTTCTTGCCCTCAAAAATAACAGTGTGGGCAGATGATAAATTTTTTTGCATAGTTAACTTTCGCCAATCGCCAATGTAATAAAGTTTTATTGATTTGTCTGCGTCATAATAGCACACAACACGAACATTTCTTTTTTTCGTGATTTGTCTCATTGCTTGCTCTTCTTTTCTTTCCATGTTTTCGTTTGCGAGACTTCTTTACTTTGCCTGTTTCGTGGACCTGAAAAATAGATACGCGATGTATTCTAGTGGGTATAAATCACTGAGTGCAATCTGCATCGTGCAATAACATATACATGACCCTTTCCCGCATTTACAACTTACATTAGAATTGTAATGTGCATATGTACGTACTTTTTTACGTACTTACGCATGAAAGTTGGCATAACGATGAGTCATGCTGTACAACTTTCATGCGTGTTTGAGCTTATTTGCACATTTCTCTTATCTAATTTGCATACGACTTTTTAAGGTGGCGCTCAGGGGAACCGACTTTGGCGTTTAATTTTTTTCAGCGACATTTTTGAGCATAATGCCTTGAAGGAAAGTTGTTCAAAATGAAAATAGCTTTTATTTGATGTGCATATTGTGATAAAAAAACTTTTTTAAATTTTTTGGACAATTTTGTAGTCGTAGCAAAAAATTTTTTGTTTCCATATAAAATGATTACTCATATCACTGAAATATGCGGTTTCTTAGCTTTAAATTGATGTATTAAACTTAAGAATACGTTAAAGTTTTGCCGAGTTATTTAGCCGTGAAAATAGCAAATCCAAAATGAAAAACCTACAAAGCTGATAAATCTTCGAAAATGTCAAATATTTGATTTAATTTCTTAAAAAATTGAGTATGGCTTTTGGTAACTTTTTCAACGGAAATATGCAGTCCTAGGAAAGGTCTAATTTTTGAAAAAGTGAAACGTGTGAGCAAACCTTACATTTTTGCGTAGCGAAATCGACTACTTTTTTTGGACCTGGGTCCCAGCTGCCGTTTGCGTTTGAGTTGAAAATTTGCGCAATGAAAGAAAGAATATAAATGCAGACGTGAGTTTTTCGATTTTCAATTTTTGGCCCGCAGCACTTTTTGTAGTCGCTCAAACACGACTGATTTTCGAAAAATCGATTTTTTGCAAAATCAAAAATAGAAATGAAAAATCGAAGATCAATCGGATCAATTTAAGTCGGATCAAGTTTTTTTGAGGAATAGACCCACACTCTTTTTATGGGCAACATATTTTCTCCGCAACAAATGTTTTTCATTCGCTCAAAAATCAGCAACATTGAACATACCTTTTGCCCTCCATCTGAACAAGGTTCAGCAAGACTTGACTGTCTCACTGGAGGTTCTTCGATTTGAGCCGTCTTTACTTTCGGTTTTTGGAGTGCCGCTTTTTCGAGTATTCCCGCCCAGTCCATTCCAGAATCGGTAAATTTAGATTTCTCTACTTTTCCACTTGGACTGAGTTCAGTTGTAAGATGCAATTTGTCTGCGACTGTTTTCATGTGGGTTTCATCATGGGTCATAATCGTTTTGGATGCCTTACTTTTTGTCATTGTTACTCCGCCCAAAAACTGAGATTTGCGTCGTTGTCCAACTGCAACGAGCATATTACTTTTTGCTTGGTAACGAACGCGTGTAAGC
Source organism: Trissonchulus sp. WLG1_4 (assembly GCA_030248245.1). Lineage (NCBI taxonomy): Eukaryota > Metazoa > Nematoda > Enoplea > Enoplida > Ironidae > Trissonchulus > Trissonchulus sp. WLG1_4. The sequence continues at coordinate 53,586 of JASANF010000386.1, forward strand.
GAAATCGAAATAGCACTTTTTGTTCTAAGCGCTTTTTATGCGCTATATGCGCTATTTGCGCTATAACGATTTTTGGGGGTGCTATATGCGCTATTTGCGCTATCGAAGGTGCTATATGCCTTATTTGCGCTATAGCGCTTTTTGGGGTTGCTATATGCGCTATTTGCGCTATATGCGCTATCGAAGGTGCTATATGCGCTATTTGCTGAGCTAGGCTGGCCTATTGGTGTTTGTGTTAAATTCCCTTTAAATAGTAATGCTGATCTTGGATAGCGCATATAGCATCTGAAGGTGCTATTTGCGCTATTTAGGCGCTATTTTGTGCTATTGGCTAACTTATTGAAAAGTTTTGTACTTTTTAGCACGTATACGATCCCTCAATAAACAAAAAAATTTTAAAAGTATTTTAAAACTTTTGTTTGTGTTCTGGACGTCGATATAAAAAAATAGTGCATAAATAGCGCATATAGCACAAGGATAGCGCATCAAAGTGCTATAAGCGCTATTTTTTTCATAGGCTTAAAAAATAGCGCTTATTGCACCAGATGGTGCTATTCGCGCTATTTATTCGCTTGGACGCAGCTTGGACTGATTATTATTATATTATTATGATTATTAACTCATTATTGCTTTAAACTATTTCGCGTTCTTTTCATGCTTAACAAGTAAGTTATATATGTTTTTGGTTATTTCCTTTAATGATCTGTTTTTAGTAGAATATTAATGTGCTGGAGAATACTTTATTTACCTAACGTTACGAGTATTTGTTATTTCTAAAATTAAGAATTTGGAATCAGTAAGTATTTCTTGAGTAATAAATCATGTTGGAAGATTGCCTGCAATTTTTACTATTAGAAGCGAAGGATGGAAAGCCCTACAAACCCAACACCGGGGGGGTGGGCGCTTACTGAATTTTTTTACCCTTCTAGGGTTTCATTTTGCGTAACCAAAAAGACGAAGAATGGAAAGTCATGTTGGGTAATTGCCTACAATTTTTACTAATAGGAGCGAGGGATGAAAAGCCCTACAAACCCAACACCGGGGGGGGGGGGGGGGGGGGTGGGCGCCTACTGAATCTTTTTACCCTTTTAGGGTTTCATTTTGCGTAAACAATAGGACGAAGAATGGAAAGTCATGTTGGGTAATTGCCTACAATTTTGACTAATAGCAGCGAGGGAAGGAAAGCCCTACAGACGGGGGGAGGGGGGTTGGGCGCCTACTCAATAAAGTAGCCAATAGCACAAAATAGCGCCTAAATAGCGCAAATAGCACCCTCAGGTGCTATAAGCGCTATTTTTTAAATCTATGAAAAAAAATAGCGCTTATAGCACTTTGATGCGCTATCGTTTTGCTATATGCGCTATTTTTTAATATCGTCTATCAAAACACAAACTAAAAGTTTAAAAGGATTTTAAACTTCTTAATTTTAATTGAGACATCTTATACGTACTAAAAAGTACAAAATTTTTTAATTAAATAGCCGATAGCACAAAATAGCGCCTAAATTGCGCAAATAGCACCCTCAGGTGCTATAAGCGCTATTTTTTAAGCCTATGAAAAAAATAGCGCTTACAGCACTTTGATGCGCTATCGTTTTGCTATATGCGCTATTTTTTAATATCGTCTATCAAAACACAAAGTAAAAGTTTAAAAGAATTTTAAACTTCTTAATTTTAATTGAGAGATCTTATGTACTAAAAAGTACAAAAGTTTTCATTAAAATAGCCGATAGCACAAAATAGCGCCTAAATAGCGCAAATAGCACCCTCAGGTGCTATAAGCGCTGTCGAATAAAATAAAAATTTTATCTAAGTAAAAATAGCGCCTCCGGAAAAAAATAGCACCTGCTATGCGCTATTATAGCGCTGTGCTATTATAGCACTTTGATATTTTTCGGATTATGAAATGTGCTATAATTTGCCAAAAAAGCGCTATTTTCCGAAGCGCTATAGCCGCTATTTTAGGTGCTATATGCGCTATATGGGGGGAGGGTGGGGGAGGGGTGGGGGGGGGGGGGTACCTGTCGTAGCGTGTATAGCGCAAATAGCGGGGGGGGGGGGGGGGGGGAGGGGGCGTTTTTGAGGTGGAAACTATAATAGCGCAAATAGCGCCTAGGTGTGGGGGGGGGGGGTAAAATCTCGTGCTCGTGCACGCTTACACGCGACATCTACCTTTTGTTTATATGTTGATGATTACATTACAAGGGCAATAGGAAAGCTCTGGGCATCTATGGAGGGCAGGTACGTTTGAGGATAACTTGTCTTAAACGCAGGGATGTTGAAAACCGTTTTGCAAAAACCTTGCTAATTTTTGGAGGTGACAGTCGGTCTTGGGTTCAAAAAGCTATGTGCGCTCAAAATACAGTTAAATCCAAGTTAATGTATATAATTGAATCTTCAAACTTCAAACTAAATTTGTAACTAGACGAATTTAACTATTAACTATCTTGTTAATTATATAGTAACTTTTGGCAAGTTACGTAATGTACCTAACTACAGTTTGACCATAAATTAGTGAACTCTGAGACAAAACAGGTGGTGTACTCGCGCGATGGTTCTGAATAGGTTACTTCTGTTGTAGCCTACTCTTTATGTTTGTTATCCGTTCTTTTTGTAAGAAAATTGCCTGTTTCTTTTTGTCTAGCACCTTTCGGTGAGACTTTATTAACCAGAATTTTAGCTAAATAACAGTAGTCAAAAAGGAATTAACATACAATGAATCGGCGCATGATACAAAAACCGATTTTGTTTGCAATTAAACACTTTTAATGGTGTTCATATAAATTAAAATAAAACTAAAAACACAATCTCACGTTTTTGCTGTGGGACACCATCTTTGGCTGTTTTCAGCGGTACGTGGGCGGAGACCTGAAAATTATGCAAAAGTTAGCTACAGTTTTTACAACAGTTACAGTGGTGTCTACAATGTGAGGGTGGACGCGGGTCACACGTGGAAATTTCCGTCTTCCTTCCACCCGCAGCTAGTTTTCACACTTATACCAGGCAAGAAGAGTATGACACTCGACCTATTCCTGGCAGGGGTCAGAATCACAACCTGCACCCATTAACTCCACAAACAGGCCACGAATTGGACCATAGTACCCCTACCCCCTCATAGTACCCCCCATAGTACCAATTGGACCCATAGTCCAACACTTGGCAGGGGTACCCCCCCCCACAGACCAAACCCCGGTCCTAAACGTGGCAGGAGTCCCCCCCACAAATCAGACCCTAGTGGTCAAAACGTGGGGTCAAACCCCCCCACAGACCAAACCCCGGTCCTAAACGTGGCAGGAGTCCCCCCCACAAATCAGACCCTAGTGGTCAAAACGTCAAAACAAACCCCCCCACAAATTGGACCCCGGTCCAAAACTTGGCAGGGTTGCCTCCCCCCACAAATTTGACCCCGGTCCAACACATGGCGGGGTACCCCCCACATTTTGGACCCCGGTCTGAAAATTGACCATAGGGCCAAATCACCGAAATTTCGCTCCAAGTCCAAATGCAGTTTTCGGCCTATCCGAGCCCTGTTGGGGCATGGGGCTTATTGGGTTTCGACCCCTGTAATACAACTCATTGTATTTGTTTTTCTGTAGGGTTTACCTGTATTTTTGTTGATTTTTTGAAACATCCAGGGTCCCCCCTTGTGAACTCGAAAAAATTTTGGTGTTGGATTTGTATGAAAACTTTTTTCTAGGCGTAATTTCGGTCCCAAGATTCGGATCCGGCAACCGTTTTACTTTGTTACCTTCTAGACTCCCATACTGCCACAGTGCCTGACGACCTACGTACGTACATAGCGGGTAAAAATTGGTCAAGTTTTCAACATAGCAAATTTTATATTTTTTGGGGTTATTTGAGCACATGAACACGAAACTGAGCTCCATTTGTGTGTACGACTCTCGTGAAAACCTGTGGGACCCCCTCCACTCCAGGGAACCTATGGTCCAATTTTCGAAATTGAGATTTTGACGTCCCCAGGGGTAATTTGGGCACCTAAGCACGAACCCGAGGTTCATTTTTGTCTATGACGCTTTCAAACTGGGCCAAATGGGTCAAATTTTAAAATTGATTTTTGGATGTTAGGGCTAGGGGCAATTTGTGTCCCTGACCGTAAATCCTATGATCTCTTTTAGTCAGAAATCAGTAGCAAGAAATTGCCAGTAGGCTACAATAGGTTGTCAACCTGTCAACCCCACAAGGAAGTTCAGGGTATCCGACAAGGATCTAAAGGGTATCCGACAAGCATGTGCAGGGTATCCGTCAAGGATGCGCAGGGTATCCGACAAGGAAGCTCAGCGAATCCGACAAGGATCTAAAGGGTATCCGACAAGCATGTGCAGGATATCCGACAAGGATGCGCAGGGTATCCGACAAGGATCCGCATAGTATCCGACAAGGATGCCCAGGGTATCCGACAAGGATGCGCAGTGTTTCCGACAAGGATGCGCAGTATTTTCGACAAGGATGCGCAGGGTAGCGGACAAGGAAAAGCAGGGTATCCGACAAGGATGCGCAGGGTATCCGACAAGGATGCCCAAGGTATCCGACAAGGAAGCTCAGCGTATCCGACAAGGATCTGAAGGGTATCCGACAAGGATGCGCAGGGTATCCGACAAGGATCCGCAGGGTATCCGACAAGGATGCCCAGGGTATCCGACAAGGATGCCCAGGGTATACGACAAGGATGCGCAGTGTTTCCGACAAGGATGCGCAGGGTAGCGGACAAGGAAAAGCAGGGTATCCGACAAGCATGTGCAGGGTATCCGACAAGGATGCGCAGGGTATCCGACAAGGATGCGCAGGGTATCCGACAAGCATGTGCAGGGTAGCGGACAAGGAAAAGCAGGGTATCCGACAAGCATGTGCAGGGTATCCGACAAGGATGCGCAGGGTATCCGACAAGGATGCGCAGGGTATCCGACAAGCATGTGCAGGGTATCCGACAAGGATGCGCAGGGTATCCGAAAAGGATGCGCAGGGTATCCGACAATGAATCCAGCGTATCCGAAATGGATCTGAAGGGTATCCGACAAGCATGTGCAGGGTATCCGACAAGCATGTGCAGGGTATCCGACAAGGATGCGCAGGGCATCCGACAAGGATGTGCAGGGTATCCGACAAGGAAGCTCAGCGTATCCGACAAGGATCTGAAGGGTATCGGACAAGCATGTGCAGGTTATCCGACAAGGATGCCCAGGGTATTCGACAAGGATGCGCAGTGTTTCCGACAAGGATGCGCAGTGTTTTCGACAAGGATGCGCAGGGTATCCGACAAGGAAGCGCAGGGTATCCGACAAGCATGCGCAGGGTATCCGACAAGAAAGCTCGGGATATCCGTCAAGGATGCGCAGTGTTTCCGACAAGAATGCGCAGGGTATCCGACAAGGATCCGCAGGGTATCCGACAAGGATGCCCAGGGTATCCGACAAGGATGCCCAGGGTATCCGACAAGGATGCGCACCGACAAGGATGCGCAGTGTTTTCGACAAGGATGCGCAGTGTTTTCGACAAGGATGCGCAGGGTATTCGAGTGAAGCGAGTCGGTGGCCGAGCGCCTAGGCCTGTCAGTCTTAGCACTAAGCTGACGCCGGCTCTGTCTGTGGTGACGGAGGATCCAAACCCTGAAAGTCAACCACAGCTTGAACTCGGTGCAGTTTTTAAAAATTCATGCAGTGGCTAAAACTGAAGCTTAACTGCGTTAGAATCGCCTCTTCGAATAACTAAATTACCGGCTTTGCTTCGTTATCCATGATCTTTACCGGTTTCGCGTCGTTATCCATAATCTGCACCGGTTTAGATTCTTTATCCAAGATCTTTACCAGCTTTGCTTCTTTATCCAAGATCTTATGTCCGGCTGGGCTAAAAGTAACTGCAGGTTTTTTACCAGTCGCATTTTTATTGGCTTTTGGTAATTGGTGTCTTTGGCTTGGGGTCAGAACAAAATCTACGTGCGATGGTTTTGTTACTTTGCCTTTAATCGGTTCCTCGGCACTTTTTGGTCGTTTCAGCTCCACAGCTTCACGTTGATTCTCGATCATTTGTAGCATGTTGCTTCCGTCTTTATTCATATTCATTCCTACACCGGTAATACTACCTTTCTTTTTCTCTTTCATTGTTTCAGAATTAATCAGAGTTTTCGAAGCGAAGTAATGGAAATAATTTGGATAAACACGATTTGAAATTAAAATCACGCCATAAGAATGATCGATTTTGACTAGCTTCCAGTTTTCTTTCCATCTTTCTTGGTTCAATTCAATGAATGATGCAAAAGTTTTTTATTCCGCCTCAAGGCGGAATTATTAGAATCATAACGTTGTATGAAATTCATACAAACAAAATATGTACGCAAGACATGGCCATATGTTTTGCACTGTGCTAGCTTATAGAACTAAGCGTGGTCCAACCGTTCAAAAAATAGAGCTAAAACATATCCCAAACAGGGTAAAGTTCATCAACCAGACGAAAGCTTAAACTTTTGCAAAATTAAATTTCTGCCCCCCATCTGGTTTTCCATTATGTGATTTCGCTACATGTTTCCCCCCTTGAATGTCAAGTTTATTTTGTCTGCACACTGTCTGATTGGCTGTTGGCATTCAGCCACCGCCAATCAGCATCTAATATGAGATCACGAGAACATTGAAAACGCACAAAAGACATAACACATACATATTTAAGGTAAACTTTCTCTCTATTTAGTATACATGAGTGATTAAGTGGTACATATTAATAATGAACAAAGTTGGTTTTGATTTGAATTCAAAATTTTGAATATTTTAATTAATTGCCTTTTTGTATTTCTGGCTAAGTTAACGTAACCTTTCGTGAACGGTTTGTGGTGCAGTGGTTAGTATCATTGTTTCGTAAACCGTAGATAGCTGGCTCGATCCTGCTATTATCTGTGTATTTGAATTTCGTGAGTTTTTTTCATTTTTCAAGTAAAACATAACTTTCTACGAATGAATCTTACTCCTTTTAGGAGTCTACTTGTTACACATTGAAATAATGACAAAAAAAGTTCACTCATAAGTACTATTAGGCTAGATAACAATTAAACGAGAAAGATAATTGAACGGGGCGCTAATATTCGGAATTTGCCAGTTGGAAGCTATTTTGCCAATTATTAACATTAAGTGGCAAACAAGGCAACCTGAATCGTAGGCCTAATCAGTTACGTTCAAAAATAGCTAACGTATGTGTGTCGCGACCGAACAGTATCGAGGAACCGATTAAAGGCAAAGTAACAAAAGTTGGGCGTTGGCTTATGAACTAAGTCACTTTCTACGTCATCGTCACTCCCAGCGAATGTACACTTGTTCCTACCGCATCTGCGCTAAAATAGGTCAGTTTCGAAGAGCGTATCTGCCTACACTACGTGTGTGTCTACACCACAGGCGATCAGGTCAGGACCAAACGTGGACAGCTGCCAAACTCAGGGGGGGAGTGAAGCGTCGTGAGCACCTTCAAACCTTCAGAACCTTCTGGGGCCGCCTGAAGCACTATCTGGCTGGAGGGGGTGGGGGGTGAAGTGGCTTTCAAAAAATAGGGTGAGTGAAACCACCCCAACGACTGTTGCCGATGTAAGATCAGGACAGGATAGTGTCTCACTTTCGCTCTAGTGGTCACACGCAAAAACAACACTAGTATTTCAATATTTATTCTGTCAAGCGAAATAATATAGTATTCTGTACTTTCTGCATAGTCCTGACAGAAAATACCACCTTGTATGACAATGAATAGAATTGCATAAACTAGAATAGACTAATGGCCAACATTCACAAGTGAATATTATCAGCAGCAAGGGTCGATTCATACTTAAAGCCGTAACGTGTGCGTGCACTCCTGTTTTGTACAGTTTGTATGTGTTTTAGTGTAGGTCTTAATTTGCTTAGAGCTACAACTCCGCGAAAATTTCTTGTGCGCAAGTCAAGTATTAAGCTTTAAAAACCATCCAAAACAGGACTACTACTGCTACTACGTGAACAACTACTATGTAAGTCTAAAGAATTGTGATTTTTTTACTTAGTAAAGTCATATGAAGTAAAAACCGACTCTAACAGCTAGAAAATTAAAAGTTCGCACTTGCCCGTAAAAGTTAAAAACTTATTTGATAATTCGATAACAAAAAACAGTTGCTTTTTTTACCTACTCAGTATCACTGGTATTACGGACAAGTACTAACTCAGTCCTCGTGGACCCCAACGTGTATTTTTTAAGAAAACTACTAAAAACAGCTGCTCCTTCAAACTTTTTTTGCATGTAAATATTTTTTGAAACTATTCTGTAACTTTAGAATTCGGCAATTCTTAATTCTCAATCAACTTTTTCGATAAATTCTCGAAACTAAACGCGAATACACTAGTCTTGCCAAATTCTGTAAAACTACTATGCCCCAGTGCCTTTGTAGCTATACAAGAATACACATGAAAAATTACAACTGATTGAACGGTTCAAATTCAAAATTTAAATCTGGAAAACAATAGATGGACTGAACAAAACAAAAATTAGCCCTTTAAAGCAGAAAGTCTCAGAGCATTATCTAATCAACAGCAGATTCTAGCACAATCTTTATTTCATATTTATCCGGTGGGAACGAAGCACACATCTTATATGGCCATAGTTTTATATGGTTTTGTGCAGTCCAGCTATTGAGTAGTACGCATGGTAATAATTAATAATAATTAATAAGCATCTTTTGGAAGACTAGAATAAGCTGACTTTCAACAAAATATTATAGCAAACAGCAGATTATTTGAATAAATAAAACTCAATTAAATATTAATATATATACAAAACAACACAATAAAATTAACTCTAAGCAGACTATTTGTATCACGGATAACAAATAAAACAAATGGCTAGTTCTTTGAATAAATATGCATCAATAAATAAATCAAATCAGTCAAAAAAATTTTTTTATGCAACTTTAACAAAAAACTAGCCAAAAAATACGGGCATGCCAAAATTCAATGCCACAAGCATTTTTAACTGGAATACAAAATAATAAGTTATACGAAAAATTTAATTTTTATTTCCAAAAACAATAAGCTTTCGAGTAATTAAAGAAAAGTGAAAAATAGTTAACTAACATAATATTTGACAATTACTACTAGAGAAAATACCGATCAACTATACAGCGTTTTTGCTTCCATGTAAAAGTTCTAAAAAAATAAGTTTATAATAAAAATTCACATCGCATGCATTATGCATGTAAAAAAAATTCTGGCCCAAAATAGCTGATACAGCACAAAAAATTAAACGTATAAAACATCCAATTCCAACCAAAAACTAAATGTCAACCAGAGCAGTTTAAACATCTTAAGCTCAGCCCACAGTAAATCTAATGCCACAATAGAGTATTGGATTAGATGGACAAAAGGCGACACTAACATAATTTGTGACATTTTGCTTATTTTTTACAAAATCAAAAAAATCACACAAAAGATCGAACTGAAGAATTAAAAAATCAATTTAAAAATTTTTCAAAAACATGTTAGAAAGACTAACATTTTTCAGTATCACTTTTCAGCCATCAATAATCAAATTAAGTTCTTATATTATTATATACTTAATAAAGCATCACCAAAATATACTTTATTCCTATAAAAAAACAAGACAATTTTATTTTCACTGCCGAATCAAAATAATCGCGAATCCAAAAAATCCACCGTAATCCAAATCTTTTATCTGAGCACCAAAAGGAGAAAGGGGGGGAGGGCGTCCAAAAATATCCACAGGGTCAGGAGGGGAAGGGGGGTCACTGCGAAATCATTAATAAACCCAAGACACAGGCACCCACTGGGCTGACGTATGCAGTTTTTCTACGAGCAGTTCTACCTGACGTATAGTTTCGTCAATGTCGTTGTTGACAATGACGTAGTCAAAATAGTGCCCGTATGCTTGGCGTAACAGTTCACTTTCACGCAAAAGGCGTTCTAGACTGCCGTCTGGCTAAAACACAAACAAAACACAAACATAAAATGGGTGGGATTCAAAAAGCTTATGTTAAACTTGAATTAGCACACATAGAATGATTCATTATGATGATCAATTTTATTCGAAAAGAACGTTTGAGACAGAGTCTAAAGTTTTCGTGAATCCCGGCTAATATATACAAGCCCTGATGTGATGTTTTGTGTATATATTCTTTGGTTCGGCGCTTGTGTACATGCAAACCCTGATTATGCAAAGCGTGATACTGTTCACAATTCCAGGTTAGAAGAGTACTGCTACACTAAGTTTTAATTGCAAATCAAAAGCCCGGTTAACACTGCTTGTCCTTAAAGACACAAAAACAGGGACACGGACCAAATTTAGTCAGTTGCTGTGACGACAAACTGACAGAAGCAGTCGGCAAATTTTTGCATGTGAACATTACTTTAAGAGTGTTCGTGCAAAAAATTGGCTGATTTGGCCAAATGCTTTGAATTAGTTAAGAACAAAACGACAAAGACCAACATAAGGACGAGTATGAACCGGGCTTCTGATAACTTGGTCTCATCTTATTCAGATCATCTGAATATGTGAGAATCGGTAAGATTTAGGTGCATTTTTTATGCGGATATGCGGAAGTTGCAGTTTTGCCAGATTAAAAAATTTATTCCTAAATCCGCTCAAAAGTCACAAATTTGTAAGCCACATCCATAATTCCTCCCTACTGAGTGCTATGGCAGGAGCATTGTACAATGATTACAATACTCACATCGTGGAGCCCCTGCAGATTTGGTGCGGCAATGAAGATCACAAAAGGCGAAAATTCGGCGGTTCGAAGCACTTTGAGCGCCTAAAACAGTACTCTTGGTACAATGAGAGTACAGAACAGAATAAGTCATCCTATCAAATACATTAGTCCCTGCTCTATCTGTATCGCATACTTAAGACAATCTCCAGTGCCACATCACGAGTACATACTTGTGCTTCCACACCGAAAGCATTATCAAGAGAAAGAGTACATAATTTGGAATTCCATAGTCAAATCTATATCAAGAGCACATACTTGTGGTTTCACACTCACAGTGGGATCAAGAGTACATGTTCCACACCGAAAATCATATTAGTATCAATATTATAGAGAGTTATCACTTGTGGCTCCACACCCAACGCCATATCAAGAGTACATACTTGTGGTTCGACATCCAGAATGGCCATCTTGGCCTGCTTGTGTATATGCCTGATGGTGTCCAGTTTGGTGCCGTACATGGCGTCCTCGTGGGTGCCGTACTCTAGATATTCATTGCTCTGGATGTCGCTCATCATCTGCTCGTGCGACACAAAGAAATAGTGGCGACCGTGCTCTTCCTCCTTGCGCGGGGCACGGGTTGTGTCTGAAACAAGAATGATCTGCTACAGCCTACAACCACTACATTCCGAGTTCTGTCCGCTACTATGGTAGAAAATTAAAAAGACCATCTATAAATTCAGCCACCATCTGACTCCCACTACAGCTGCATTCAGAATGGCTGCATGATATTTCACCAGTTCTCATCCAAGCATCAACCCCCAATCCTACTTATCCTCTAGACCCGCTCGGTGGAATGCAGAAGGGCAGTCTTAGCTCAGTTTTGCTAAACACAGTCTAAGAGCTACGTTCTAGCCTACATATGTTATACGTGTAGAACTTTTCGCTACAATGTTCTAAAACTAAATTACTGAAAGAGAACGCCTTAGACTGGTTTTAACGTAAGACTGCCTTTATGCATTCCGCCCACTGAATCCCACGTACGAGGTATAGGATAGGCAAATCGTTCCGGATGGTGGGCTATGAGGGTATTCTTGATATGTCGCCTGCCCACGCCATGGGCGCCCAGCAGGACCAGGGTTTTACGTCGAAAGGAGGGCAGCCGGACCACCTCCTCGTAAGTGACTAGGTCCAATTGGTCAAACAGGGCCCCGCCGGCCCCCGCCGCGCCGCCCCCCGACGACCCCGCCCCCCCTGGACCCCCCGAGCCCGTCGCCCCGGAGCCCGCACCTCCCGCATGAGCCAGCTTGCCGTATTTGTCGCGCAGACGCTTCTTTTTGGAAAACCACATACAGTGGGCTGAAAATAGAGTGACATGATGATGTTACTGGAATGGACAACATACAAAACAATATAGTGGAATTATCTATCTGGATCATTACTTTATCACACAAACCTGGGTTTTTTCGTCAGGATAGCAAATTGGCTAAAACCAATAAAAAAGTTTTAGCGAACTATCAAAAATTTTCGCCTATGGTAAAAAAGATTCTGTCCCTTTTTCCAAACTACACAAAGCCGCTAACCTCCACGATATTATAATATTATCTACCCATACCAAATGAAAACAGGCTAAAAAACACAAAAAAACACCAGCCATACTATTCTCAACCAGAAAAAGAGACACACTATAATCCTACAATTATCCTTGCTGCGCTCCATAGCCAGACAGGCGGTGCGCCACTCCTGCAGCTCGGGGGAGGGAATCAGTCCGGCGACCGAGGTGCCCGGGGTGTGGGCCCCGCTGGTGCCGCCACTCAGGCCGCCGCCCAGCCCCGGGAAACAGGCTATGTGGCGCGCCTGCCACCAGTTGTGGTCGTCCTTGGATATCACCTGTGGGAGTAGCAAAAAAACGAATATTAGTATGGGACATGGGTGGATTACATAACACGTGGGACGTTGAGTTTTTTTGCCAAAAAATGTAGGCTAATTTATATAGCAAAGAACCTCAGATGTTTTGTCAGTGATTATGAACAAAATTATACATTTCACGCGGTTAAAATATACCAACTACAAAATAATGGCCGAAAATTGAACTAATTATGACACTAAAGCCCGGTTCATACTTGTCCTTATGGACGTAAGGACAGGGACAAGGACAAATTTTGATCAGCTGCAGTGACGAATTTACCAAAGCATTTGGGCTAATTTTTGCATACGATCTGGATGTGACCCAGACTTGCCTCAAAGGAAACATCAACTGAATTGGCCAGGTAGTTTTATTGGAATCGCTTAAGGACAAAACGATAGGGACACTGACAAGGACGAGTATGAACCCGGCTTAACACGATTACAATGACATGAATACTGAGATTTTTACAATAATTTTAGTGAGAACTTTGAAAAAATGGCTTCAAACCGTAAATCAAACCAATCAAACCACACCAGTCAGATTATTATCTCCTTATCTAGAGTGGGAAGCAGAGCAGGTGATCCCATAGAGTACTGACCTGGAGAACGTCACCGGTTCTGAAAGACACGCCGGCCTGGGGACAGGGGATGAGGTCGTCCTGCGTGGGGTCGTAGTCGAACTGGGCCCGCACGAAGATCTCACAGGCCGGCGGGGCACTGCGGTACGAGGGCACGATCTTGAAGGTCACCGAGCCACGGATTTCCCTCTGAAAAAATATGGCATTGTCAAGAAATGGAGGGGGATTCTTACGGAAAGAAAGACAGCATCATCATCAGAATGAACCAGGGAGGATTCGAACCACCCATCTCTGGATCTGCAGACCAGCGCTGTGACCATTTGAGCTACTGTGCCAATAATGAGCTGTCGTGAACCCCTTTAAGTACTCTAGGGGGCTTATCTTACTTCACAACATAATCCAGTCACTTTCCTCACAGTCCCTCCCAGTCCCCCCATTTTAAATGAGATTGTCTGGACCACGTACAGCATACGTAATTATAATGTTGCAGAAAACAGATTAAAATAAGCCAGCGTTCAGCTATCAGCTTAAATGGAAGTAGCGTATCCGTTGTTCCGCTTTTATTGCGAAAATGTGTTCACAGTGGTAGGATTTTCGAAACTCGAGGTTTCGAGATTTCAATATAGATTTGCTACATTAACGTTCCCAAATCTATACCTATATTCCACTTCGCTTCACAAAACAAAACATTTTTCAAACAACTGCAATAGTGTAATTAACGAGCAGACACTACTCCGTTAAATTTCAACAATTTTCGCTACTATTATCTCAAGTTCAAAGAGCTAGTAGAACTTAATAGTAGTAGCTAGTAGGCCTTAATCAAACCCCACCAGCATCTGCTGCAGCGAGTCTACAGTCTGATTTTGCACGCCCACGCCGTTGATCTCCCTGATCTCGTCGCCCACGTGCAGCGTCGCCTGGCGATGGATCATGCCGCCGTGCATGATGCGGGCCACGATGCAGCGGCCCTCTTCGTTCATTTTCAGTGTTATACCCTGCAAGAAGATGAGCAGTGCTAGATCAGCCGAAACTCGGGTCTGGGGTTATCTTTACCTCTGCCAGTAACAGAGCGCACCGACAAGTGTTATCGGTGAACCTCTATGGGTAGAGTTCACAAACGGTCATTTACATAGATGCACATAGGGGGGGTAGGGGGAGGAGGGGTATCCACCCCCCCTGATGGGGGTCGGCACGCCCCCCCTCAGACATCCGGCACCGCCCCCTCGACCCCCCACCCCCTCTTTGATAGTCTGATGGCCGGAAAAGTTCCCCAAAAATGCGTAAAAAATTGAAAAATTGCAAAGATTTTTCGCCTGCGGCCAAAAAGTACCCAAAAAATAGTTACAAATCGAAAAATTGTGAAAAATTTTCGGTTGTCGCCAAAAAATAGCTAAAACTAGGGACCACCCCCCCTTCCGCCAGGGGTTGGGCACCTCCCCCTCGCCAATTCCCCCAGTGCATCTCTGGTCATTTTACTAAAAAAACATGGTTTTACGTATAAACGTTTTCTATGATTCGCGCATAACTTCATTATGAAAGATTGCCTTATTCGTTACGAATTTCATACATTTCCTTAAACCGTGCTTCACAATGACCAAATACGCTAGAATAACATTTTAGTCCTATCGTAATGTTCAGTCCAAATGAGATATCCTTATGGTGAGGCTATTTTTAGGTCAAGGACTGACTGAGCTCAACTGACCATAGGCTCGTCGGTATTCTTCTGGAACTGAACAAGGCGCACGCGGGTGACTTGAGCGAAAGTGTCGTCTTCGTTGGAGGAGAGCAGGGCGTCCTCCGTCAGACTGTCTCCCTCCAGGGCCCCCCCGCCCCCCACCCCCGGCCCCCCCGGACCCCCGTTAATGTAGGCGCCCCCCGCCGACCCCCCAGTCACGGCCATCGGCATGGGCGGCGGTGTGACTCGCACTGCGCCCTCCCCGTACACCTCGTGCGCTAACACATCGTGGGACTGTAGCACAGCCTGAAACACAGCGCGGAACAGATAAATCAGGGGGGGGGACACTAACTTCAACAAGAGAGAGCATACATGTAACGGGGTCAAAATTTTGGGGAGGTCTCTCCAGCCAAATTTTGGGGATTCGCCCCCTGATCGACCAAAAATACCCTAAACTTAGCAAGATTATGCAAAAAATTCGCAAAAAGGGCCATTTTGTCTAAATTTTGCCAAAATGTTGGGGACCCTCACCCCCGGCCCATTGATTTTGAGGGGTCCCCCCATCCTTCCTCTTCATACATGTATATATAGAAGAGGGGGTGGAGCTATATATGAGCGAGAGTACAAGAGGTTGGGAAGAAGGTGCCCGACCCCACACAATAGGGTGGGTGGTTTCAAATGATTATTAGCAAAGTGTATACAGTCATGTAACCCAGATCACTGCGTTTAGACATTAACGGTGGACAGTGGACATAAAGGCAGTCTTAGCCCAGTCTTGCTATACGCAGTGTAAGTGGCAACATTCTAACCTATATAATACGTGTAGACTTTTTCGTTACGATGCTCTAGTTTACTAAAATATAACGTCTAGACTAGTTTTAGCGTTAGACTGGCTTATATTTCAATCAATAATCAGTAATGATTACATGATTCTAACATGATCACTGATAACAAAAACTCAGTCAACAATTGAAATCCACCAGTCTTAACACCCAAACTAAAGCAATGCTAGTTGACCAATCACCTGTGGTGTGGGTATCACGTGATCTTCAATTAACGGTGACCCTGTGACCTCTCGCAGAATATCGTGGAAGATAAGCATGATAGCTCTAGAGTTTAGAGTCGCTAATTATGAGTATAATCACATTACTATATTAACTAATATTCAAAACAGCTATGATAGCAAGAGTATATATATGTTATGATACACTCAAGATAACACAAAACAGTAGTAGTGCGGTGACTGTTATATTTACGATATTTTCTTTAAATGCGGGGTCTCAAACGATTCAAAAACAAACTACATATAACAGAAATAATGTAATAATGCATCGCTGAATGAATCTGGGCAAATATCAAACAAAATGTCTTAAAGCTTACATAAGCGTACATTACAACCTTGAAGCTACTAGGCTCAGTCGGAAAACTGCTCACCGAAAACTACTAAAACGGGGTGCTCAAGAAAAAGTTCTGTCGAAATACACATTTCGCAGTTTTCACAATCAAAGTCAACACAAAAAAATGTGTGATTAGTGATTACACTAAACACCACCTTGCCAAACCTAAAAATTTCAAAACAGAGCTAGTAAATACTTCTCTTAGGCTCCAATCCAATCCAAATCCATACTCTTAATACATCAAAAAAAAACTTCACACAGGATAAGGATAAAAGAGTGAAAATACGGCCAAAACTCATCATGAGCACGGAGTGCGTCTAAAGTGGGCTGGCCGGGCCAAGAGCCATAGAAAAGTTGCCACAAAGAGTACTTGAGCTGAGCCACCCCAGCCCGTACTCTGAGCAGCAGAACAGTTAAGCGCGCAGTGTCGCCTCTAATTTAGGTCTGCATTGAATGATTTTTGAATCACAATTTAGCTGGGGGATTGCCAGGGTCGTCTGTGTTGTGCTCCGGCTAACATGACTGACAGTGGGGCTTTTCTATACAAACATAATATATCCATATACTTTACTTGATACTGATACTCCACTTGACGCTATAATGATATACACAAACTATAGGAGGGCCATATTGATAGGCATCGTCAGAACACAAGTGGATGGGCGTGGAGCCATGCGTCCAAATTTTGTAAACGAGTAAATAAATACCAGTCTTGTTGTGAGGTAGGTAACCTCAACGGCTTCGTGATCTAATCAAGTTTTTTCTAAGCATTCTGACATTCACTCCCGAGACAGCACAGTTTTTAGCATAAAATTTCGACACAAAAAACTTACCGCTCTAGCTAAATGTACACAGTTATGATCCATCATCGTGAAAATAAATCAAAAATTAATAAATCTCTTCAATCAAGCAAGGATAATAATCACAATATCATATATAACTTATTGGGGAAGATTTGAGCTAAAGAGAAGGAATGTTTACATATGTGTTTACAAAAAGCAGGCCAAATCATTACGTGGGCAGAGTAAATGGAGGGCGGAGATGCGGAGTCACTTTTCCTGCTATTTAAACTAATCTGACGGGGTGGGGGGTGAAGCACTTGTTTGGGGGGGGGGGGGGTGAAACATTAAAAACACCTGTTTAAAAATAGATATAATTTTGACTAGAAATGGATCAAAAATATGCCCTGTTCGTCAAAACCAGCAATAAAATGAGTCCCTAGTTACAGAAAGACAACACTCAACACTCTCGGTAATGACACCTTTGCTGCCTAAGTATGGTGACTATTGCATTTTCAAACCATACATTTGACACGAATAATTATAATGCAGAAGAGAAGACACTATTATATATACATTCAGTACATTTTTTCTGAAAAATTCTAAAATTTAGAAACTTAAAAAATAAATCTCACGGGGCGGATCAAGCTACACCTCTTATATATCCCTTATAACAATGGTAGCTGCAGCCTATAAATTAAAACTCTCAAAACTCCAGAAAAAAGTGTCAATCAGTTAATAACGAGTAGCTATAAAATTGTAAATTTTCTAGAACTGTCACTATTTTGGCTGCCTGCATATTATACTGGAATATAAGTTTCAGTGCACAAAAATTTGCTAACAGCAAAAAAGGTACGCTTTATACACCAGAAAAGACAAAGACCTCGCAAAACACACAAAATATACATATGTACGTAAAGGATACCATATAAGTATATATGGGGTAGGAATTATATGCCAGGTAAAGTTGAGTTATTTGCAAAGTTTCAATGTTTGACTTGGACTGTCATTCAAACAAGGAATTTGTCTTTGCTGCTTGTTCCACCTAAGTGTATATCAATCATCCTTCACTGCCTACCGAGTTGGGCATAAATTGATTTTTTTAAAAATCCACATACATTAACAATGGCAGTGGTATACACTGCCCGAAAATTTAGAGGCTGTAAATTTTTTTGCGGGGGGAGGGGGGTGAATCTTAGGTTTCCCAAGCCACAAGGTATGGTCAAATGCAATGAGACTAATACAGGGTATATATAGTACGCAGGGGACGGGGATGTTATATGTAAGACAGTATGAGATAACCCAAAAAAAAATCGAGAGCCCGGGTTGAGGCTCTTAAAAATCTTAGCTACAGGAGATGAGGACGCATGGGATCTCCAAACAAATCAAAGATCTGGAGGAAGTCCTCCATAAATCTGAGCCACAGTGGGTTGGTAAAAAAGGAATTTTTTGAAAAGTTTGCAAACTTAGGTATTTTTGGTCGATAAAAAGGGGAGGGTCCTCAACACTTGTCCATAGAGGTCCCTTAAAATTTTGGACCCCGTCAAATATATTCTACATTAACACAAGTTACACGTCTTCCAAACCCGAATTCGTGGCAGAAAAAATGCCGGAAAGGCAAAACAAAAAGCACTTCTTGCCTTTTTAGCAAAAAGTGAAAAAAACAAGGCAAAGGTACATTTTGACAGCCTTTGTTGATATTTTCCGACATGTTATATCGTCATTTTTGGCAAACTTAGCTTTAAATGCTTGATAAATTCTCAACTGCAACTACACACATACTTATGTCAAGAAAGGGAGGCGGGATTCTTACCGAAAGAAAGACAGCATCATCATCAGAATGACCCACGGGGATTCAAACCACCCATCTCTGGATCTGCAGACCAGCGCTCTACCGTTGAGCTACTGACAATGAGCTGTCGTAAATCCCTTTAAGTACTCAATGGGGCCTCTCTTACTTCACACTTACACCCATTCGTTTACCAGATTAAACAAGATAAGTGTAGTCCGACGATTGAAAAACCATGCTCACAGAACTTAAAATATTCAATTGTACAAGTAACCCCTCTTCTGTAACTACGCACATCCAGGGTGGGCATCAGCGGATTGGGTTGGAAACTAATCTAATTCCTCATCTGGCATCTTGTTCCATGAAAAAACGCCATAGACAATGTTTCAAAAGTGTTTAAAGATCCATACAAAAATACACACAGGGTCTGATACTGAGTGTGGGAGTGGGGGGCAAGTCCGGGGGTATTTTGACATTTCAACAAGTGATTGAGAGAACGGACAAAATTGCAAAAATGGATTGTGAAATACAAAATTCGAAATTTTCCACAAAATTCTGACAGTTTTCACGATTTTTCCTCTTTTTGCTCTTTTTTGGATGAATTCACGAGCCATCACCGACAACACTTTAGAATATGCACGAATATATAAATACACGAATTTTCAACAGTGATACATGCTTAGGCTCGCTCAGCCTTAGGCTTCCAAGGCTTATTGGTTATGGTGGGCCTTAGTAACAAAGGCAGGGTTGAGTTTTCGCTAAGCTAACACTACTATACATAAACATAAAAACATTAATCGGATTCACTTTTCTAATCCGATTTCATACTTCGAAGTTAAAAGTCAAACTACTGAAGTCAAAAAAGTAAAAAAGCTACATAAAACACTCTTGATAAAAACACAACTTTCTTTGGAGAAAATGACAATTTTCAAATCAGATATCTAGTCTTAAAGCTCAAATGGTCGACAATGATGCAGGTTTGGCATTATTCAAAACACAAAAGAGCGTTGTCTGTCTGTTTCCGATAAAAAAAACCAAAGTTAGCTTCTGCTTTGAAAATGGAGTAGGTTAAAGTCTTAAAGTTGCCTCGCAAAAAGCTGACACTCTAACTACCACAGGGATAGCCTTAAATATCCCCAAACTAATCTTTCACTTGGAATTCACAGTCGGATTTAGAGAGAATAAAATATGAGAGTTCAACTTTTTTATTTATATATAATATATAAGCTTGTGAGTCTGGGCTTTGCTTGTTTTAAAAAGGCAACCAGGCTTCAGCTTCTCTGCTGCTCAAGCTTTAGCTATCCGTGGATAAGGTATGAAAAAAACAACTAAGCTACTAAGTAAGTTATTAACAATATAAACTGATAAGAAACACTCACGACTGTACCCCGCTTGCGAGATCGAAGTCAGGTCTCAAAATTCGCCCTAAATTTATCTCAAATCCCAGAGTGAATCATGGTAATTATTATATCCCCCCCCTTTAAGTTTCTTAGGAATACTGTTGTTTTGGAGTTACTACTCATAGCCTGGTTACAACTTCAATACAAGGAAAATGTGATTTTGTGCACCAACCAGTGCTCGAGCACTAAGCGTAAATAACTGATAAAATACACAATACTTCAAACTATGTAATACAGCTAAAAGATATTATATACATACGTACATACACGAGGTTGTTTAGTTTTTACTATTTATATACTTCACTGGATTATCTATGTTACGTCTATAATGTATATATAATGTAAATACGTAAACTTTACTCTTATACTAACATGAACTTTAATAAAAAAATGGCGGGGGGATGGCAACTGGTCTACCTATTAATAATTATACAAATTTATCCGGTTACCCTAAACTAGCGCCCCCCCCCATATCAATGCACAATCTCAACAGTCATGCAAATATTGGCAAACTTACACTCAGTACTTAGCAGAGAACCCCCTTCAAAATTTGCTTAGATACCCATTACCCAGCTATACTTACTTGTGTATATACACAACTACAGAAACTACATACATAATTTATGATTTTTAAGGAGTTCATTTATCATTTTGAAGTCGAAAGTTGGAAAAATGTCAGGCTTACGAGAGTTAGCATAGACAGAACGGGCTAATGAACATGGTCAAAACTTTAGAGTAAAAAAACCTGTGTTCCGACTTAGCTAGCTTATAGTGTGTGTAATCAAGTCGATGTATTATAAAAAACTTACAGACTGCAGAGAATTAATGTTCTATTTTTGTAAAAAAACATTCAGAAAGAATGAAAAAAAGTAAACTGTCCCAGAAGTTTTATGCCAGCAGAAAGAACGCTTTCGTTAAATTAGGTGAACAAGAGTATCAGAAAATAAAAGGCAGACGAACATGGTCTTTATACGTCGAACCCACTATCCAAGACGACACCACACTATACAATCACAGGCATTTAGTTTTGAAGGGAGGCAGGGGCCCTTAACTTTTGACCAACCCCTCACACTTTTTTGGCCCTCCCCCACTTTTGTAAGCATTGCAACATTTGTGCGAAAACGCTGGTGATTTGAAGCTTTTTCGCAACTGCTACCTGAACCGCAACGCTTTTGCACTATAGAATCATTTACTGAGGCTGCTGTAAGGCTTCACCTGGGAGACCCTCCCTTACTCCCTTATTCACAATTACACTTACCTTTTCATATTACACTTTTATGAATTAACGCTCAATCTATTTCAACACTATATACGTACTCACTCCCTTCTGTGTGTGTACGCTTGGTCATGTGTACGATTGGTAGCCTGGTTTGTTAAATTGTCAGAGTGCGTGTTCCCTGTAGCCCTGCGTGGCGGTGTTTTTCTGTTAGTCCTGGTCCCTCTTTGTTGGTCCGTATTTTCTGCCCAAATGGCCTATCTGCCTTTTCATTAAATGTGTTATTTTTATTAGAGGTGTTTGCGTCCGTGTTGGGCAGTTTTGGCTCAGAAGCCCTGCCATCTCTGGTTTGCCTCCTTTGCGTGTCTGGTGGCAGTATCGGCCAAGAGGGCCCTGCCTATTCTGCGTTCCGTATGCGCCGTGACCTGCCCCATTGCTACTGTTCGCTGCCCCGCTCTGGCAAGCCCATTCAGGCTTAGCGGGCCGCGTCTGTCTGTGATCTGCGCCTACTGCGCCTAGCCCCGTAGTTAGGTAAGCCCCATTTCTCGTCGGTGTCCGGCAACCCCGGCCCGCAAGGAAGACCCCGCTCATCATACCTGGAAGCCCCGCCGGCGGTGCGGTCGAGGCTACGGGCGAGAAAACGATCCTCCCCAGATAGCCGGTACCCACTGTTCCCGCTTGGGCCATTAGTAGGTGCGGCAACGAGTCGCCTTACATTGCTGTTCAAGCACGGAATTATGTTACTAACAAAAATTAGAAAGGAAATCGACTAGGATAAGTGCTACCACAACCCGGCCCCGGCCCCAACACTTTCAATCAGCCCACCCTTCCGCAGTTTCAAAACAGAAAAAGTGCCAGCAAACAATCCGCAACTTAAACTTAATACAATTTGTCAGTGGATAATTGCAACCGAGAGTACATATGTAGTACCTACAAAGCCTACAGTGGCCGCCTGAGTGCGCATACTGGCCACACGCAGAAACGTATGGCCAATCAGAGTTGCAGCTCGCCTCTGATTGGCCGTGTACTTGTTTAAGGAAACTTAAACAAGTAGGCCGATTTGACGAGCGCATCGGCCTGCGTTCTATCATACACAGGCAAGAGAGTGGATCACTCTTCTATAAGAGAGACACTATTATGTACTCTTGGTGCAACGAATGAGGCTATCTCGATACTGGTCGCTGTTACGAAATCACAAACGCGAACCTTGCTGACTGGATGACACACATCTCAATAACGAGAGCCCATTGTATCTAACTGTCTCCCTTACGTTACCGAATTAATCGGACTGGATTTATTTTAGTCAGAGGTTAGGAATAACATATCGGACGAAACTAGTTACAAACAGTCAGTGACTTAATTGTAGTATGAACCAACTCCTGAACTACTATTGGACTAAACAGATTTAACATGTACGGTTAAGGGGGGGGCTACCCAGGTCAAAAATCAAAGTTCTCCAATTTTGCTTATTTGCACATAATATGTTACTCCCCCAAGGCACCCCAACCTCAGATAAGAACAATTAAGCTTGAAGGTGCACTTTTGGTTCAATGCGTTTGTCAGTGTATTTACATACGCAAAAGTACGCAAAAAAAGCCTGAAAGTAGCCCTTAGTTGAACAGCTATAACCCAAACCACATCAAGCCAATCAGGGTGAAACTTGGCATAGTAGTAGTTCACATGTAAGCGCAAAATCGTATGATCCGGATTTTTGATATGTATTTTCATTTTTCAATTTTAAAATCGAGGGCGAAAGGTGAAAAAATGGCCGTTTTTTGAGCTCGCCAAATTTGAGTGATTTTACATTTGGCGTCACAGCTCAGGCCATGGGCAAAAATTTAAAAAAATGGATCATAGAGGTTGAGATATGACATTAGGCTATCGAATCATGCTATCGAACATTTTCACTTTTCCAGTAGCCCCCCCCCCTTAGTATTAACATGCAGTTTATTTGCATATTCTAGTCCGACCAACAGGAGGCTAAGATTTACGCCTGTTTAATCTGATGGCATTGTAAACATAATTTTAAACCGTTTAGTCCGATTGAAATCAATCCGTTAATCCGGTAAAAGAATCATGGACCCTTGGTAAGTTGGAGCTAAGACTGCCTTTACACTGCAGTGGACGTACCCTGAAATGGACAGTGGAAAGCACTCGTTTGAGCTCAAGGGCTTCTGGAGATTCTCGATTGGCCAGCAAAGTGTCCAGCAGCTCTATAACCTGAAATAAAAACACAAGAATAATAGTGAAGAAACAAAAAAATAAGAACAAAAAAAAGAATGAAAGCATAATAAAAAATCAGTTATGTTCAAAAAATTAATTCATAAAATTAATTTATCAATCAGACTGCGATATCGATAACAAATAGTAATACGACAACCACTCACACCAAGAATATTATTACACAATGATATCCACAAAAACAACTGAAAAAATTTTAATTTGTATATAATTAAAGACGAATATTTTAAAACAGGCCCTGTCTAAAATCTGTGTAAGTCAAAATTTCGTGGTCGTAGAGACGACAACTTATAATGATAGTTAAATAAAAATGAATCAAAAAATGCTGTGTGAAACAGGCATATTTTTTGGCTGTGTAAAATGTACAAACAATGCATTAAATATACATTCTAATGAATTTAATTGAATCACTTGAATTGGAAATAACCTTATACCGGTATACAAGACCTTAGGTCAAGACCCACCTCAGTTTGCTTCTAAATTAGTTGAAAACTTGCAAAACAAATATCTGAGAATTGACAAATATGCCAAGTATATTCGGGCAAAATCTAAACTACCTATAAGCCACTGTGACAGCTGATAAACTTATGCTAGCTGACTTGACGGCTAGGTATTAGGGGAATCTTGTGTTTAGGCCAAATTAGCACAATGAAAAATTGTAATGACTTTTTAAACAAATTTCGGCTACCTAGGCGCCAACACATTGTGTGAAAAACGGCAAAAATAAAGTACAATACAAGTTTCCGTGAACGAAAGCTCAAAGTACCAATAAAGCTCATAATAATTACCAAAAACATCATTCAGCTTATTAGCAAAACAGCAAAAATTATTAATTTCAGCAAAAACTTCACCGTGAATACAAAGTTAAATTGAGTAAAAGAGTAAATTAATGATAAAATGTAAAACTGTATACCTTCATAATAAATTTTTTAGCACAAAAATCAAGCCTCCAATAATTTTGCAGACGAACTGAAATGTGCAAATATGAATCGACCCTAACCTCAAAAGTCCGCCTTAGCGAGTCGTCGATGGGGTTTTTCACAGGGATCGGGTGACTGGCTATTCGGTCGAACAGCTAAAATAAAAAAAATAAAAATATAAATTATATACAATCAATAGAAATTATATACAAACTTAATCAGGCTTGTGCGTCAAAAATTATGACCCAACACCATGACGTATACAAAGTTACAGTAAAGTCAAAGCCAAAGTTGCTTATGTCAAACTTTAGACAGATATACAAAAGTTTATATATACACTAGTGGGAGATGCTGTAAAAATGAACATGGTTAATTTTGTATATGTGGCTTCATGATAGACGATGTCAGAAGTAAATGACAAACACAAATTTTAATCTAATCCGTTAAATCCATTTCAGGAATTTTTCACAAATCAAAACGCCACAGCGTTGGTTCTCAGCCTTGAACTGTTCAAGGCGGTTTGTGTAATTTCTGAGCTCCTCTGTGATCTATAAGGCAAAAGTCAAGAAGAACCAATTAACTGTGCAGACTTATAAATTCAACAGACATACTGTACCGGCTTATAACGAGTCGACTAAACAACGTATATATATGCAGTCATATCTTTTTCGTCGTCTACCGCAAAAAACAAGGCGGCACTTAAAAAAGTAGACAACCAATCATAATGAGAAAAAACTATGCTTAGCGCATCCCCAGTTGCCTAGTAGCTCCAAGAGTTAGTATGCTATGGGATAGAAAATAAAATAGAAACTCTCAAATTACCTAGCTCAAGAAGGGTCAATCAAATAAGTAGATAAAGTAGGAGGTAAGTTGTAGGTATTCAGCTGAGCAAAATAAATATAACTCCGGCCCGAAAAAACTCAATCGAAAATTTAAATGCGCAGCAGAGAAGGAGGATCATTATATATACACTATATATACGTTGGAAACGGAGCGACGTCTCAGGCTGAGCTCTGGAACTAATTTTCCGAAAGGCAAGCAATCAAACGGTTTGCCTGGCTGTGCCCAGAAATATATCGCAGACGAAGATGTAATGAAAGAATTCTTTCTAATTAAGCCTGATTACAAAACCTGGTTACCCGTCTCTAGTTTTCGCTTGTATCGTATATATGTGTGCTTGGATTAATGGTGGCGCTTCTATCGAATTTACGCAAAAGTCGTGCAAGATGCACATAGGGGGGGGGGTTGGGGAGGGGGTGTATCCAACCTCCTTAAGGAGGGTCTTGCAACCGCCTTGCCGGTTGCTCCCGTGCATCTCTGGCCATAAACATTCTTTTATGTCTGTATATAATTGTAGGTAAGCGGTACAAATGACTATTAATGGCATGCTTCAGGTGTTTGCGCAGTCCACTGTAACCTAATATGACAGTCCACGGTGAAGAAGTCAAGTGACGTCAAAGGGCCGATTCATACTTCTAGCAGTATCCGTTCAGCCGGCAAAATTGGTGATAATCACGCCGCTAATAGTGTTTAAAATCAGATTGTGGAGTGATTATTTAGTAATTCGCCGCTGATCGGACTGTAAGTATGAATCGAGTCTAAAACACTATTCGCAGACCCTGCGTATTAAAAGTTCAAGTTAGTTCGAAGAAACTATGCACAAATTTCAACGATCTATATACTTATCTCAGTTCACTCGCAAGTCTCAGTCATTCAAACAAAACGACAACGTCTTTACGCCAAATTGCTAAATATCGTCCTGGTTTCCACATTTTGCCAGTTTTAACCTTTAGCAAAAAATTTGACGATCAATTAACTCAACCAAATATATATTTACCGAAAAGTGACTTAAAAGTAATAAACTTTTTCACACGCTTTGGAAAAGTATACTCTGACAACGCGCGCACTAAATTAGCATTTACACTAAATATTTATTGGCGCATAACAGAAACCATTAGATTCTTACAAAAATAGAATAGATATATATGTATTAAAAAAACCCAAACTAAAAAAATTGGCATGGTGACGAAACTAGTTGCAATCGTTTCCAGCTCACACATTATAACTGTAATGCCCAGTACGACAGTACATACTAAAAAACAAATAAAAAATAATATTCAGATAGTTTAATCCGTGTTAGGATCAACCAACAACACACTGTAATTAACCAAATCCGCTCGCCTGAAACTGAGCCTGACACCGTCAAAAAAGTTTAGCCCACACTACACAGATACACATGGGTTTCAAAGCGGGGGGGCAAGCTCCCCTCAGATTTGACCCATCAGGACAAGCCCCCCTCCTTGGTGCTGAAAAAAGGTGCCCGAAAACTAAAAAGTCGCCTTGCTTGCTGGAATATGCTTCAAAAACGAGCAAAAACCAAAAAAATCGCTAAGTTCGAATTTTGCAAAAAAAATTCCCATTTTAAGGCAAAAGTTCGAAATTCTGGCGTTTTTGTAGTTCAAGCCCCCGTAACGTCAGGACAAGCCCCCCCTCCTAAAATTTCAAAAAATCCGGGACAAGCCCCCCCCCAGGCCGAGGCCCGAGACCCCGTGTACATGTATGGTTTAGCCTGTCTGTATCTTTTCCTGCAATAGAGATAAATATAGCTTACTCACACTATAAATGCAAGGTTGTCAACGCTGACTGAAGAGGAGATAGGAATTTAAAGGTCTCGGTCCGCTATGGATAAAATTGATTGAGTCTAATTTAGCCAAATTCAAAATTTCTGCAGCAAAAAAAGGATAGCCCATATAAACCCATATATATTTTACTTGAGTATAGAGAAGAGAAAATCTACCAATTTAACCTGAAGACGCTTCCAAGGCATTGGCCGGTCTCATAAAACTCTGGATGAGCCTCTTACAGCCAGATTGGCTGGTTTCAAAAAAAAACATTAATGTCACAACCACCTTATATGGGGAATACCAGATACAGAATGGGGTCTAGTCTAGACGAAATTACTTTCGGCTACTTGTCTGGGATTACAATTTATTTCATGAGTCAAAAAAATTACTAATTTTATCGAAAATGAGTAAAAAATGAAAGGCGTTTTCTGGCTTTTCATACCAAAATGATTTATATGGTCATGATTTTGCAATAAACAGCAGCATTTAGCCTCTCAACCACTTCAAAAGCGTAAAGTAATATCCCAACTTCTACTTTGTCTGATCGATAATTTCACAGGCACAGATGTACACGGGGAGCTTCTGGGGGGGGGGGGCAAACTCTTTCCAGATTTGAGATTCTAGGACCAGCCCTGCCCACTTTTTGAATTTGACCCATAGGGACAAGCAAGCCCCGCCTCTTTGGTGCAGAAAAAAGGTGTCCAAAACCTCAAATTTTGCCCCAGATTGCTGTAAAATACTTAAAAATAAGCAGAACGAGAAAAAATATCCAAAATTTGCATAAACTCTTATTTTTAGGCCAAAATTGGAATGTTTTGCGCTGTTATGACTATAATTTTCACCCTAACGTCGGGACAAGGCCCCCAAAAAATACGAAAAATCCGGGACAAGCCCAATCCCCAGACTGGAACGACCCGTGTACATTTATTGTCATAGGTATTCATGAAGTAGTCGCCTACATACCTTATTCCACCCTTCCCTTTTGGATGCTATTCACTAGTCAGACCATATCCAATATCTCAGATATATATATACCTAGTCTACAAGTACCCCTAGTCGCACCCATGTCTAAATAGCTTGTCAATCTTATAACTCACAAGCATTTGAAATCCTAGTTATATACAGTGTTACAATCAATTCTCTACAAAAAAGTCAGACTTACACCTGATAAATTTCTTACCTCTATTTCTAATTCAACCTCAGCTATCAACGGCTGCATAAGTCCTTCAACGTTAAAGGTATTCCATGAAGTGTACAATATTGTTTGAGAAATTGCGTTTACAACCAGACAATATCTTTACAAATTGCAATAGTCACATATTACAGTACATATGAAATGTTGGCGCTAACCACAGGTCATACGAGCGCTACTGCGCCTCTTTGCGCAATCCAAACGCAGCTGCCTAAAATGATGCTTATGAAAAAACAAATGTATATATATAATTTGCTAATTCGTCTAAACCGAAAGAAAAAGAACCATCAGAAATATAGACTAAAAATATTTCAACTACATTAAATTGCTAAAACTTCAAACAAAAATGACGGCTGTATGTCTGCAGTGCAATTTTTTGGTCGAATAATTCATAGTGTAAAAATTAACAGCTACATTGCAGCAAAGCCAAATTACTTTCTTAAAAAATATAAAAAGTATATAAAATTCAAGCTTCACTGCTATTATTGGCTAAACTCACGCTCAGAACTCCAAACGTGTGAACATTTTAGAATACATTTTAGAATAAATCTCAGTTCAGAAAAAGCTCAACTTTGTGAACGCTTGTGTGTATAATATAATGTCTTCATATATAATGTCAAACGCTACTAGATCAAAACATTGCCGCTTCCTAAATTTTGTTGTTTCTCTGAGCTGTGATGAAGGGTCCAAGTGGGACGTGTTCTTTGAGACTGCTTTACATCATCATCAATTAGAAAATTTTTCGAAACATTTTTGAACTGGTTCAGTTTATTGCATAGCAGAGCAGGTTAAAAAATCGTCTGTTACTCAGTTTCACTGCTTAGAAGCACGTTCAAAACCTGTCCTGTGATTATTAATTGGCGTTTCAGCAGGGTGAAGACGGTCCATTAATTGTCAGCACGGATATAACGACAGGAAAGGAGTCTAACCATTCATAAAAAAAGATAAATATGCTTATGGATGTACGTCTACCAAATTTAGAGTCGCATGTGAGATAAACTCAGTCTTTTTTGTTGTTTACATTTTCCAAATTTGTTGCGCCACCAGAAAAACATTCCCACTTGTAACTATCTCGCACACAGTCCCCTGTATTCACAAAAAAAGTGTCTAACCTCAGTCTAGTCTAGACTCAGTCTAAAACGTTACTTCGCAGTTTCGACTGGAACAAGCCTGGTGTAATTCTATGACAATTTAATAAGCTCGACTTTAGATTGCTTTTAAGGGGGTAATTGCGTTTTTAGGTGTTTTTTTAAACTACCATAACTGCACTTAACCTCAACAAAAACTAGAGCGGTCTTTTTTACATTTTTTTACACCTTCTAGCTTTAAAAAAACTATATTTAAAAGCAGATTATCTTTTGCAATTTTACTGCTGCTATCATTTGAATACACCCCATCAGCGGTTTTTTGACTAATTTTTGCGCCACAGTTATGAAACTCAAGATCAGCCAACAACTACTAAACTTTTCGCAGTTATGCACTGACATAATATCCCCACCCGTTTTTTTGATATAGTTGATAAGTCGTTTCTACGTTGAGAAAATGACATTTTCGTGCAAAAATCACGTAATTTGACTTTTCTCTAAAATTTTCAAAAGCCCATAACACCGACTTTACAAACTATTTTTAGAAAAGGAAAAAAACGGGTGGGGATATTTTCCTAAAGATAATGTGGTTAAAGTTTCGAAGCCGTAGTCCATTTTTAGCTTGAGTTCTGTGGGCGCAAAAATTACACTGAAATGTCAAAAACCACGAAAACGACATTACCCCCTTAAGTGCTAAAACAGTTTTTAGTAACGAATATAAGGTTTTTAACTATCAAAATTTAATTAATACAAACTATATACCCGGCACCCGCAAGGATTAGCAAAGACTTACATAAAATTCCGAGACCGACAACAATTTATCATTCATTTTCTGAGCTGGTGTACGCCGACTGAGTTGACATAGATATCCTATCTACATATCCAAATTGAAGGACATACCCAGAAAGGAAAAACAATTTAAATAAACTTTAAGCGCATATATATTGTCGAAAACTGATATAAATTCTCAAATTTCAGACCCAAGAATAGGTTAATGTACACAAAGAAAGGAAAGCATGAACACACAGCGATAGCACGTATGCATGCTAACCAAAACTTGAGTACGTTTCAAAGAGAGTCTTTTTTTCCTAGTTCTACTTATTGGGCTAAAGCAGGCAAAAATTAGACATATACAGGAGCTTCAAGCATTATAAATGTGTACGGCCCAGCCAAAAGAGGAACACATATAACATATATAATCACTACTGTGGTGTACACGCGGATGGATATGCCTCAAAGATTATATATACTACTTGGTCCACACCACATGTCCACAATAATGTGTACGTTTACGTATGTGTGGAACGCAGAGGAGAATAAATTCTCAGAAGCGGCTCTATAAAAATCCACAAATCTTGCATTCTGAGATATATGAGATGGGAGGAAAGGCAAAGCAACAGTTCTCAAAACTTCTCTAATGCGGGTAGACAGAAGCTTCCTTTGTCGTCGTACCAGCGGCCATAGCGCTCCGGGGCCCCTGGAAGGAGTCCCCACTCAGACGTATATACGTACGTACGAATTCACTTTCACCAATGCTCAATATGAAGAGAGGAGAGTAGAAGTGGATATATATATATATATGCACTGAGACACAGTCTACGCGTCGCATATCTAAGTAGATTCCACTAATCTCATTCACTCTCTGTGTAGTGTGTACACAAATTATCGACTTGGAAATTATCCGTCATTCGGAACAAAAATTTAACTTAACCGCCAAGGAAGACAAAGATTAGACTCTCTGAGCTCTGTGGGTTCAGACGAGATATAGTTCAGTACAATAACGTTGAAGGCAAAACAATTTCCAAAAACAATTTAGAAGATTTTGCAGAATTTATGGTATATATATATTATTGGTCGAACAGTTGCGCTGTTGGAAGTCAATCATTGTCGGAACAGTCGGAATTCGACCGGCGGTGTAATGAACAACATTCTGTTACGGAAGGCGTTTAATAATCCAAATGATCCCAAATGGGGGGAGGGTCAGCAAAATTTGGACGCTGTTTGGACGCTGTTATATTTAAGTATGAATGTAAGTATATCTACTGCGAGTGATACATATTAGTAATAAACGATGATGTATAAATATAAAATACTATTTAATCAATGTCTGCAATCTGTATGTATACATAATACGTATGTACATATGTATGTATGTATTATATATAAATGCCATTTATATACATATTTGATTAGATTTTTGGGGTCAACTCCATGAAGATAATTTTTTTGTGCCATTTTTTACTTTCTTGAGGGCGTGTAAGCGCGCAAAAGCCTGCTTCACACGACGTAGATTTTCAAGGGGATCCCTTGCGTCACCAGGCAGATCCCAGTGGGGAAAATCCCCCTTGAAAATCCCTCCGTGTGAAACAGGCTTTAGAGTTAGTTAATTAGTGTGAACTGTCTTCAAAGTTTAGGACGTCAGAAGTGATATTTTGAAGTTCAAAGTTGAAGCGGTAGCCCCTAAGAAAAAAGTTAGAACGGAGTCAGTCAATACGCTCATGCTTCCAGCGTCGGTCTTACTTACGGAGTCAGTCAATACGTTCCCGCTTCCAACGTGGGTCTTACTTAAGGAGTCAGTCAATACGTTCCCACTTCCAGCGTGGGTCTTACTTATGGAGTCAGTCAACAAGTTCACGCTTCCAGCGTGGGTCTTACTTACGGAGTCAGTGAATACGTTCCCATTGGCAGCGTGGGTCTTAGTTACGGAATCAGCCACTGCAGTCAGTCGCTTCGCATCATCTGCGTTTGGAGCAGGTTTGGTTTGGCGTGAGTTTGGTGCAAGTTTGGTCGTGTAAACTGGCCTTAACCCTTGCGTGGGTGCGTGGGTCTAGCCTACACCAGTGTAGGCTGGGTGTAGGCGTTGCCCATGCGTATTTTGAACATGTATTTTAAACCGTTTAGTCTGATTCACATGACACGGTTTGATTTAATTTCACGTTTGACCCATCGGGCGGCTCCCAACTCCCCACTTGGTGCTGAAAACTCAAAAATCGCCTCAGCTCGCTGTAAAACCGATGCTTCAAAAATAACCAAAAAGCTAAAAAAATCGTTAAAAATACGCACATTTTGCTAAGATTTTGCAAAATACTCCATGCACTACGCAGTATGTAAATAAAAAACAGGACTAGGGGTGGCATGAGTAGATGAATTCACACAAATCCTAAAAATTGGAAAATATATACCTACTTCTTCATACTGCTGACAATATTCGATGCCCAAAATTGATAGGGCAGCGGCCAGCTTAGCTCCCAGGGCCACGTACTCAGGACAGTCTTGGATGATGTCATCAGAGATGTCAGGTGACCCCAGGCCCGCCATTCATTGGTCAAACGGGGGCAGGCTTCAGCCAGTCAAATTATAAGGGGTGTGCGGGGTATAAATAAGAAAGTCTTGAGAGAGCAGTCAGTCAGATCATTGCACATTTAATATGGCATTGGCAATAGAATTCTGAGGTAGTGGCAGAAAATTATGACCATAGCTGATGCACATCTGTCGTGGCTGAAACTACTGTTTGGAATTTGTATGACCGGAATGGTTGAATGAAATCATGGTTCAAATCCGGGTGAATCGCCAACTTATCTAAACAGCTGTTTCAGCCACGATATATTCGCCAATTGATGGTTTAATATACCTGGCATATTTTTAGTGGGGGGGGCTGGGGGGGGGGGCCCCGCCCCCCCCATTTGGTCCGGCGCCCCCCCCCCCCCCATTTTGGTCGCGCCCCCCCCATTTTGAGCCCCCCCCATTTCAGATGGGGTGCCCCCCCCATAGCCCAAATTTTTTTCCGAAAGGACGTTTTAGCGAATTTTTAGCTGTAGCAATGTCGTGTTCGTCGGGTTTTTGAGTCCTTTTTGGCTAAATTTAGTATTAGCGTAGCTATAATAACGTATGAAAACGTAACATTTAGCGTATAATAACCATTTTTTCTTATAAAAATAGTGTTTTATCGTGAAATTGGTGCGCCCCCCCCATTTTGGTCGACGCCCCCCCCATCCATGGGGGGGGGGCTGCCCCCCCCATCGCGCCCCCCCCATAAAATTTTGCCTAAAAATATGCCAGTATACCGTTCATAAAGTATGCACTATGTATTGATAATAATCTAAAAACTTTAAAGAACATATATCGTAATTATAGTTTCTATGTATCCTATATATATATATATATAAAAAAAAAAAAAAATATATATATATATATATATATATATATATATATATATATATATATATATATATATATATATATATATATATATATATATATATATATATATATATATATATATATATATATATATATATATATCCTGAAACTCAAAACTGTTACAATCGAAAGCATATATATAATAATTAATTAACGATATGAACACTATGATTTTAAATTTGAGAATCATTAATGTAAGTTTAACGACCCACAGTAGAAACGAAGACTATAACTAGTTTTCAAAGACACGAAGTATAAATGCTAAAGCGGCTTAACCAAATTTCTTAATCCTAAAACTGCTGGGAGAAAATTAGCTAAGCTGTTGACAGATCGAATGACAATAAGAATTCTCTCAACACTTAGCAACGCTACTGCCAATTAATCAAGAAAAACGGATTTAATAGTTTCAGAAATGTCGCTACAAAATAAGTTCCTCATTCTCACATTACGACGCAGGTCATATATATTCTTGATCACAAAGGTAGACGGAAAGTGCTAAATGACAGCAAGAGTACTTACATATACTACGAATAGTGTCATATCCACTCGGCTTTCTCTTGACGAAAACTACTGCAAGATTTTTAAATATATTTCTTGGCCTTCATACGTGGGCGTGTATATCGGTACAGTATCAGAGATGCACGGGGGAAATCGGCGAGGGGGGTATGCTGAGTTTTTATGCTTTCGTTCCTTTATGATCTCAATCCCCCTAACCTAAGATGGTCTCTGGAACATAATTTTTTTGAGGGGGGGGGTCCGCTCCTCATTCTTCCAAAGGTTCCAGCTACAGGTGTGCTCACCATCTATTTTTTATTACAACCCGAAAACACAGTCAATCACTCTCAAACTTGTGGTTAGATGTTATTTACAGACAGTTGTAGAAAAACAAATGCGGACGCCTTTCTCTAACCCAAAGCTAGCTAATGGTGGTCATGTAATTTTTCCGACATCTGATTCTGTGTTGTTGTCGGAAGCCTTTCAAGTGGTTCTGTGTCTGTAGATTTAAGCCAGAAAAGTTGACTGCTGGAGTCGAAAACTAGGATATTAATTTGTTCTGAATGGTTGTGAGACTCCTCACTATGGAGTCATGTATGGGTTGAGTCGCTCGGGTACCCGTTTCTAAGTTAGTAGTCAGGGTTAGCTGCAAAATTATCAATTAGAGCAAACAAATAAAACTGATTGACCATACTTCATTGTGCATTATTGTAAATATTGTAATAGATCTCTTGAACAAAGCGAAATTTGATGGGAAGGGGTCAGAAAAATATAGAACGCAAAAACTTCACACAAGTTACAAGGAAAATATAATTTTCTTCCACAAATAAGCAGTACTCAGTGGGCTTCATAGAATAGACTATACACATAAACAAATATGTGTACAAAACGAAAGCCAAAAACAACAGTCTTAAACCCTAAAGCATGCTAAAAAGTGACACAAACTCACTGAAAACCAAAACAAAACTCTACTCAAGTTGAAGCTTGCTCAAGTATGAGCATTAGGGCAAGTCAGCTAATAGTGACATAAACTCTAACGTAAGTAGACAATGGTAGTACACTAGGGGGCTCCCAAAAGTGGTGTCAAAGCTGAGGGAGCATAATATGTCACGATATGTTCGGTTTGTTACAGAGTGAAGTCAGGCTTGTCCATAAAGGCCTGTCATGCATAATAAAGCAGATACTATGAGAGAGAAATTAGAGGACTAATGCAACGGGATCACATTTTGCAATAAAGGTGGTCATGGTTAGTAGGAGATTTCAAAAAAGGGGGGGTGTGCAACGGTCTCAACTATACGGCAACGGGCAAACTGTCCTACTAAAAACACCTTTTTTTCAATTGCGCACTATGTAATGCCTATGTAATATTTCAGGTATGAGACCATGTAAGATCTAATTCAGTTAGCCAAATATTAACCAGGCTCGACACTTCACACTAACAGCCTAACCCCACTAAATTACCACCACACTAATGACAAAGGCATATATAATTTTAGTGGCCAGCCACTAACCAGACATTATGACTAAGTATGAATCGACCCATACACGCATATATAATACACAAAAGAGTTCAAGCAGAACATCAGGTCGCCCGTTAAAAAAATTAGAAGAATAGTGTAAACAAAATAGTGAAAACAAATTTGGATGGAAGTAGGGTTAATAGCCACTCAAATGTCCCACAAAGACCCAATCCCGGCTGTTGAAAAGTACCTCAAGCTCACCTGCCAAAAAATGACTACTAAACGTAAATTCTTAAAAAACACCTGCGAATAAATAAGCTCGCCTAAAAGAAACTCTAAAGATGCCAGAGATACACTTAGGCTACACAACTTGCCACAGATTATATATCCATACATATCAAGCCGTGGACATGTAATAATATTCTAAACGACAGTTTAGGAGTTGTGTCAAGGTTCAATCATAGGTTTAGGTTTAGGTTTCGGCTAGGGTCGCGCTTCTGCGCACTGCTTAGAGCTATTTAGAGCAAGCTCAGCTATCGGACCTCCAAAAGTCTGGCTGTCAGCTTATAGTAAAAAAAGGCCAATCAAAAGCATATAATATTGAAGATTTAATATGTTGATGTCTAAGGTTGACACTGACAGAATTAATTTCCCTAAACTTATCACTTACGTATACATACTAACATACATGTACACGGAGTCTCAGTCTGGGGGGGCTTGTACCGGATTTTTAGCACAAGTAGCTGAACAGTTTAAGCTAAACTTGGTAATGGGCGGAATGGCTTTGGGCGTTGGCCAAATAAGAAAGGTCGCCAATATTACAGTGAGACAAAGTTTGCTGCAATTGCTCACAAAATAGCTAATGTTTATTTTAGTTACGTATACTTTTTGATTTTAATCAGTCCAAAACACAATGCTTGAAACGGGAGTTTATTATAATAAAAAGGCTGCATTGAATAAAAATAAGCTATATTATTTACATTTTCGCTACTTCAACTGGCTAAAAAACAAACAGTTCAGTTCAGCTTCTAAAATTAAATTTCCGTATATTCTGCCAAACTACACTCTACCATGTCAAATACGCAGTATATATATATATATATATATATATATATATATATATATATATATATATATATATATATATATATATATATATATATATATATATATATATATATATATATATATATATATATATATATATTATATATATACCATTAAGCCCTGCAAAGTCACGTGCCTACTCTGAAGTGA
The DNA here is from genome assembly GCA_030248245.1 of Trissonchulus sp. WLG1_4. NCBI lineage: Eukaryota > Metazoa > Nematoda > Enoplea > Enoplida > Ironidae > Trissonchulus > Trissonchulus sp. WLG1_4. The sequence goes on from JASANF010000386.1 coordinate 90,479, forward strand.
CCAATTTTCAGTCGACAGTGTCCAGTTTCCAGTGAAGGTACGCAATTTCCTAAGAATACTAATGTCCTGTATCTGAGGGAACTTTTAATCAGTTGGTGCCGCAAACATATCGCACCCCCATGCGAACAAGTACCACAAGTGCGTTCTAAACCTTTCAAATAATATTAAAAACAAAATCACTCCAATATAACGTTGGCCAATACCCAAATCCAAAAATGGATTAAACGCATTAACTTAAAATCTGTTTTGCCAATATGATATCGACTTATAAACTCGTACACAATTCGCCAAAGCAAACATTTGTAACATCTCCCGCTTGTGCACAACCTTTTGCAAGTCTATCTCAACACTAAGATAAATTTTAAGCTAATCCGTTTCATCCACATTAGATTAAATTTTAATCTAATCCGTTTAATTCGGTTTAGGAATTGGCCCTTAATAGCCTTAATAGTCTCTTACGTCTAACAGCTCATGGAGCCTGACATCGTGGTAGGCAATGTTGTAGAACTCCGGGTTTTCCGAGTAGACCGGGCCTTCCATCAGAACACTGGCCTCCTCCAGTACAAACAGCATCCGGCTCACGCCACTGGTCGCTGAAACAAACAAAAGCCCGGTTCATACTTGTCCTTAAGGACAGGGACAAGGACAAACTTTGATCAGATGCAGTGACGAATTTACCAAAGCATTTGGGCTAATTTTTTGCATACGATCTGGATGTGACCCAGACTTGCCTTAAGGGAAACATCAACTCAATTGGCCAGGTAGTTTTCTTGGGTTCGCTTAAGGACAAAACGATAGGGACAAGGACAAGGACGAGTATGAACCGGGCCAAAGTCTAATCGCTCAAGGCCGGTTCATACTTGTCCTTATCGTTTTGTCCTTAAGCAATTTCTAGAAAACTACCCCGTCAAACGAGCCACATTTTTGCGTGAAAAAGTTTGTGTCAAATATAGTTTGCAAAAAATTAGACGAAATTCAAACATTGTTTCACACCAGCTAAAAGCGGAAATTATGTGTCCTTGCCTCTATGTTCTTAAGAACAATAGTATGAAGCTGGCCATAGCCGTCAGCCGAGACCATACAATTGTCCTTAAGGCCATGGGGACAGGGACAACATTACATTTATAGCACATGCTGTGAAAAATTGACACAAGCGTTTTGGGTAATTTTTTGCACACAATCTGAAAGTCATCCCAGCTTTTTTCGTGCGAAAACTGGCTTTCGAAGAAGATAGTAATAATCAGTTAGTAATCGAGGTTTTTTTAACTTAAACAAATCATTCAGCACTTGAATTAATGTAATTTTACAGATTCCAAAGAAATCAACCATGATCTACCCAGCTTATAGTGTCATGATAAAACTTCCAGAAACTATCATGAATACTGTATGTAACTTATTTTTGGACTGCACAAAAAGATTTAGCCGAGGATTAAAATAAACCAACCAATTTAGCTATACTTCAGGCCAATTTTTTGAATTTTTAAACTTTGAAAATCAGTTCAAATGCGCTGCACAGCTAAACTAAATCAGTGCAACAGGCGCTTAGAACTCGCTTAGAAAACAGAGGTTTAACTGCAGTTTAACGGCGACTTAACCATAAATGTTTAAGTGGGAGATGAGGAGGAACCCCCCCTACTCTCATATCGAGGTTCCAGAAACCTGGAAGTGGCAGATGGGTATGTAAAGGCACTTTTTCGAAAATTATGGTCAGTCTGGGGGGAGTGTTATCAAAACTTGGCCGAAGAGCCAACTTGCAGTTTTGACCCCGTAATTATTGTAAGAAGTTAGTTAACTAAATGGATTTCAGTTCTAGCTCACAGTTACATTAAAGTAAACTGATGTAGACTGTAGTCCTATCATGCCTGAACTGAATCATAATGAAACTTGCGACAGATGCATATGGTAAACAATGAAATGGTCTCGTTGCAAACTTCATTCTGTCACAAAGTCACTGAATCTACACGTCTTCAGAAGCCGAAACGTTCGAACGACAACCCAAACGTTCACCTTTCAGCGTGAACCTACAGGCATCAGAATTGGCATTAGTGGTACGAGGGGGGCCGACTTCGGCAAGGGCGGGGTTCGGAAGGAAGGGGGGCTGCCAGACGGGACTGCACACAGCGCTGATCACGCGGCCCTGAAACGCACAACCTCTTATTTCTTTTTAAGGGTAGTAGTAGGGGCCGGAAATTAGACTCAATTCCGACTACTGAGATAAAAAAAGATTGAACTGACAGATTAAATTATATATGATTGATTATTTATCTTGAACTTTCTCCGTATCAGACATTTATTATGTTGCCGACCCTAAAAACGAATAAAGGGTGCTTTTACTACAGAGTCCTTTTTAGGGTTAGACCGAGCCGGGAATTTCGGTGCCGAGCCGAGCCGAGCCGAGCCGGCCGGCTCGGCATGCCGAGCCGAGCCGAGCCGAGCCGGCTCGGCATGCCGAGCCGAGCCGGCTCGGCATGCCGAGCCGAGCCGAGCCGAGCCGGCCGGCTCGGCATGCCGGGCCGAGCCGAGCCGAGCCGGCCGGCTTTCGTTAATTTTGGGTTTTATCAAAATTTAATCGTGCGCTCCGGGAATCAATGTTTTGGGGCACAACTTTTTTTAAGTGACAAATTTGGACTTGTGTCAAGAAGCAAGAAAGGATTAGAGCTTTTATTTGATATTTATTTGATATTTGATACTCATGCAGTTGGAGGGGACGGGGTAAGCTCCTTCCTAAGTTCAGAGACAGGCGAGGGATTCGGGCCGCCAGTGGTGAAAACGCGAAGAGAATTAAGCCACAGATAGCAGGGGTCTGGGGGCTGCAGGCCCCAGGAAAAAAATGGAGATTTTTGAAATTTTTGGACATAATTTAGTCAACTGGAGACGTATCAGAAATATTTTCTGACAAGAAAAGTAAAACAAAAGATGGGAACATCATATCAGACAGTATATGTAGTACACAAGTAAGTTCAGCAGAATGTACTCTTGCAGACATGCATTGACTTTAATAAAAGATAATATCAACGAATAGGAAGCCACAAAGTTGCAGGGGTCTGGGGGCGGCAGCCCCCAGAAAAAAAATGAGAATTTTTTTAATATCAGGCCAAATTTGGTCAATTGGAGACCTATCAGAAATTTTTTTCGGTCGGGCGATAAAAACCAAAGGGGGGACCCTTGTAGACATTTTCTTCAGGTTCGAACAAAAGAAGAGGGGTAGCGACCCCCGCGACCCCCCGCCCCCGACTACGCCCTTCGCAGTGCAGGACCTACCACGGGAGGGGGGTACCCTAAATGTTTGCTACTTTTGGTGGCAAACTGGAAAATAATAATTCATCCATTTTCATATCGACAGCTACACAGTGACGTCAACAAATGGATGAAACTTGAAAGTACAGGAAAACCAATAAATCTGAATTTTCTGTAGAATTAGCCAGTAACATTTTTTCAAATAAAATTTAAAGTCTCTGAATTCTCGGTGAAATTATCTGAACTTTGCCTGAATTAGTCTGAAAATTCTCTGAAATTCCTCTGAAAGTCTGTAAAATGCTGGAATTTGTAAAAAACATCTGAAAATGTGTAACTGAAAAAATTTTACAGAAAATTCAGATTCCTGTGAAGGGCCAGATTTATTTTGACGTCCATTCTCGCCACGAAGCCGGCTTTTACCAACAATATTACTATATGTTAAATTTTTTCAGTTTTACTATATCTGAAGAAGTATGGAATATATATTGCTTATATATCTTCCCACCGTTTTGCAGCTATTTTGTGCAACGGGCGCCAGAGTGAAAAAGTGAAAAATTTACTAAGCTTTTGGATATTGCAATGCGGACAGCAAATTTATTAAAGATGTCGTTTTTGCAATGATATAAATGTAACACAAAACTGTATATCAGGCAAACAAATTGCGCCGAATAAACACATATTCTTACATGAAGTATGTAATTCCAATAAAAAATGGGTAATGCGGCCGCCCTCCCCCCGTGATATACCGGTTTGGGAGAGCGGTTTATTAACGGAAAAACACAAAAACCGTATATACAGCTCTAGCTTTTTGGATTCTGGGAAGAGTTTTTGAACTTTTGAAAGTTAGTTCTTGAAAATTCACGACTGTCTCAACTCTCGGCCTGGCTCGGCAAAATTGCCGAGCCAAAGGCAATTTGCCGAGCCGAGCCGAGCCGGCCGGCTCGGCAGCCGAGCCGAGCCGAGCCGAGCCAGCGGTCTATCCCTAGTCCTTTTCCTAGTGTAGAGAGTCCCCAGACCGGTCGCGATATCGTTGAAGCCACTTGAATAGTTTCAATTTAATTTCTGTAGTTTAAATTCTGTTTCGCCTGTTCAGCGACCACTGGACGAGGTAAGCACCAACCAGTCAGAGACGTATCAAAACAATTACTTTCATTGACAACAACCTTCTATATGCGACCCTTAACCATTAGTTCAAAAAATAATACCCAAATGCACCTACTCTCAGTCTTCTGTGAGTGTTGAATTTCTTGAGCTCTTCTACAGTCTCGTGCAGGTGCTTTCGTGCTGCGAACCTATCGCGTTCCTGAAAAAGCACAAAAACGGCATGTAACAAGCACACTAAAGTTTAATGTTACACTTCTATGAAACAGGTCCGTGCGTTTATTAAACAGCCTCATGCATTTATGAAATATCTTAGATTCTATGAAACAACTCCATACTTCCACAAAACAGTCCCATAAAGCATGTAACGGGGTCACGTTTTAAGACCTCTGGGGCCAATAGGCGACCCGCCATTATCGACCAAAAACATCCTAAAATTAGCAAAATTTTGTATAAGTTTAGACCAAAGTGCCACTTTTACCCAATCTTGCTTAAATTTTGGGAACATTCCCCCCCCCCGCTCCTCAATATGAGAAGGAAGCGCCCCTCATCCTCTCTCATACATGGTTGCCCCATATACTTATAAAACAGCCCCATGCTGTCATTAAATGGCCCCAATACCTTGAGCCAAGGGTGCCTGAGCGCGTCGCCTGCTGTGATGCGTTTGAACTGGTCCACAGTGAGCATCTTGATCACAAGGTCCTTGGCGTAGTCCGATATATGGTCCCACAGGCGCGCTCGAAGCTAAAAAAATAGGACCATTAAAAACTAGCAGGCAAATTCGACAAATTTTGTCAGCATTTATTGGCAGTGGCAGAAATTAATGTATATACAAAATAATATATGAAGACACCAGTAAGATTGATAGAACACAGACTACTGTGCTTTACAAAGTTTAGATTCCAACGTCAGGCACACATTTAGTTACTTTTCAACACTCAAAGAATCGGCATAATAAAAGAAAAAAATTTCAATCCGTTTTGGGGTCGATTCATAATTACAGTCGTATGTTCGTTCAGCCGGCAAAATTACGAAATAATCACACCACATTCTAATCCTATGCACTATTATTATCGTGATTATTTCGTAATTTTGCCGACTGAACGCACATACAGTTGTAGGTATGAATCGACCCTTAGCAAACAGCATAATACGCCTAGACTGGGGGGGGGGCTTACAGTGAAATTTCCCTGAACAATGGAAGCATAGAGAGTGCTGGAGGGGCCCTGGAAGGGAAGACTGCCGGACAGGAGCACATAGAGCAGGATGCCCACGTTCCACATGTCAAGGGGGGGCCCGTACGGCTCGCCGGAGATCACTTCGGGCGCCAGGAAGTGGGGGGAGCCCACGATGCCTAAAACAGAGGCACAAACACACACACTATTGTCTACCTGTTAGGGTTATATAATGGCAATTCCCATCATACATTATAAAGGGGAACCCCCCCCCCCCCCCAAAAAAAAATATCGAGGGGCCGGGCCGCCGGGGGTGAGCGGGCGGGCGGGAGAAAATTTGGGCAAAAATCGAGTAAAAATGACACTTCTTTTGCTGAAACTTGTAAAGTTTTGCAAACTTCAGGTTTAGGGTATTTTTGGTCGATCAAAGAGGGAAGGACCGCGAAATTTGGCCAGAGAGGCCCCCCCAACATTTTGACATGTATATATGACTCCCATTTCCCATATTATAATTTTTCCATTTTGAGTACAAAACAGTGCAGTCAGAGATTTACCATAAGCCCGTTAGGCACTGTGCATTATTGCCACGGTTTTTTTTGCTCAAATTTGTGCTCATTTGAGCATTGGAACATAAAAATGAGCATTGAAAAATAAAAAATGAGCATCAACTGAGCATTGCTGATATTGCCCAAAGACGTAGCCAGAAGGAATTGCTGATACATCTCCAGTTGACCAAATTCGGTCAAAAAATTGAAAAAGTCTCCAATTTTTTCTGGGGGCTGCCGCCCCCAGACCCCTGTAACCTGTTGTGTGCTTTGGTTTTTTCATGGTCCGGCCGGAAAAATTTTCTGATACGTCTATAATTGACTAAATTTGGCCGAAGAATCAAAAATTTCCCCAATTTTTTTTCTGGGGGCTGCTGCCCCGAGACCCCTGCAGCCTTGTGGATTAGTAATCTTGTGTTTGTAAGGCGTTTTATGAGTGTTAAAATTGCTAAAAAGTGCATTTTAACCCATTACAAAAAATCGTAAAATCATTCCCGCTTCCCCCCCGAATTTCTTTTCTGGGTACGCCACTGCTATGCTGCATTTATTTGTGTAACACACTGTTCGACGTGGCGTTCCAATCTTTTGTTTTAATTTTCCTTTCGGAAAAAATTTTTGCTACGTCTCCAGTTCACTAAATTTGGGAAAAAAATGAAAGTCTCCAATTTTTACTGGGGCTGCTGCCTCCAGTTCCCCGCAAAGATGTAGCTTTTGCGTTTCAACTGCGAATTTAGTATTAAAACTGCGAAAAAGATAGTACTGCGATTTAGTATTAAAACTGCGAAGAAGTGCATTTTAACCTATTACAAGAAACCGAATGGTCATCCCCCAAATTTTTTTGCGGGAACAGTCCTTCCCGTTAGAATAGTTTACGTCACCCCAGATGGGCCTTAACCCCATAAATTGTCCTTTTAAAAAAATTAGTGTAGCCCCCCCCCCTTTTTCTCCGGTTGACGAAGAAGAATTTGTAAGCAAAAGACTGCATACGTTTTGGTGTAATGTTTTGACAATGCAACACAGCGAAAAAACGTTAAAAAAATTTTGAGCATTCGACCTTAAAAATGAGCATCGAAATTTAAAAATGAGCACAAATTGAGCATTGGCCGTTTTGAAAAAAAAACCCTGATTATTGCGACAAAATTATAATTTTGTATACAATCCTTCAAAAAAGTGTACATTAATTACCATAAAAAACCCTAACGTCTGCTAATACAATCGATGCATTATTGTTTGTGCAAAATTGTAACTTACGAACATACGAAAAGAACAGGTTTTGCCTATAAAGAGCACAAGTAGACGTAGAAGTCATGCCACTAAAATAAGTAAGCGGCGACTTTCGACACGGCGCCTAAGCTCAACGCTAGTGATAACACAGCAGTACCAGCATGCGTGGCGGGCGGGGCGTCCTTGGGCACCTGGATGGCCACGTTGAACCCGGTGAGCTTGAGGGGGGCGGAGTTGTCCTTGTTGGCCAGCAGGACGCACTGGGGTCGGAGGTCACGGTGGATGATGCCCTGCTCGTGACAGTAGCACAGGGCCGAGAGCACTTGCTTCATGTAGTGGCTGAAATCAATGTAGTGACCATGCAATATGTAACGGGGTCAAAAATTTGGGAGGGCCTTTCCGGCCAAATTTTGGGAACTCTCCCCCCAGATCCACCAAAAATACCCTAAATTTTATAAAAATTTCGACAAAAAATGCCATTTTTTCTAAATTTTGCCCACATTTTGGGAACCCTCCCCCCAAATCCACCAAAAATACCCTAAATTTTATAAAAATTTCGACAAAAAATACCATTTTTTCTAAATTTTGCCCACACTTTTGGGGACTCTCCGACCCGGTCCTCGATTTTGGGGGAGGGTCCCCCCATCCCCCCCTCATACATGTATTAGTCCATACAATATGTAACGGGATCAAAATTTGGAGGGGCTCTCCGGCTCCGGCCAAAATGGGATTTCTCCCCACTTGATCGAGCAAAATACCCTACGTTCTGTTAAACTTTCGAAAAGATGCAGAATGTTTCGAAAATAGTGCTATTCGTGCCCACTTTTGCTAGGATTCTTGGGACCCTTCCCCCCAGACCCTCGATTTTTAAACGGGGGATTCCCCCTCTTACATGCATCACAGTGACGCATTGGAGGATCATAAAAATCAAGGAAAGCAGTTATCCAAACCTGGATTTAGTGGCGTAGACAGGAGATCCAAAGGGGCTAAATTAAGAAAATTGAGATGTTGACGTAGCGATCGACCGGAGGCTCCGGCTCCGGCTCCGGCTCCGGCCGGATTTGAGCCTCCGGCTCCGGCTCCGGCTCCGGCAAAAAAAGTGCCGGAGCCGGAGAATTTTCATTGTTCAAACTTTGGCCAAAAGTTCAAAATTTGAGACAAAATCGCAAGATTAACGAAGCGGTTAGTCGATTACAGTACTTATATTACTGCCAGTTGTGATGGAGATGACTACCCCTCTCTAGCAATGTGTATTTTTACGTCTCCAATTGACTAAACTCGGCCTAAAAATCAAAAGTTTCTCACACTCACGCTGCCGCCCCCAGACCCCTATAAGCTTGTAACTATGTGACTTAGTGATTTGAACTTGAGTTTTAGCCCTGATGTTTTCGGCCGGTCAAGTATGTTTGCATGTGCATGTGCTGTTATTTCGCAAATTTTTGTGTTAAAATAGCAAAAAAGTTAATTTTCACCCATTACAAAAAATTGAAAAGTCATTCCCCCCTAAAGATTTTTTCCTGGTTACAACGTGGCTGATATGCGCCTAAATTACAGGGGTCGGGGGGGGGGGGGGCGGGCGGTAATCCCCGGAAGCTACAGACATTGACAGCGTCGTATCTTCTACAAAGTGCAATCTTTTCCAAATTTGTCTATTTTTTTGGGTGTATATATATATTCATATATACGTATATAATTCTTGACAATTTTGCAAGACGGACAGCCTGAAGGCCTGAACAACCAGCTCCCTCTGACTCCTGACACCACCGCAGTCAAAATGCCATACTGGTCATTTTAATTAATTTAATTAAAAAATTTTAACTTTAAAATTTTTTGACTTTTTATCAATGTTGACGAAAACTTTTTGTGAGATCACCAAAAACGGGACCAGTCAGTGGCCAGTGGTCGCATTAGTGTGTAAAGACATATGTATAGAAATGGGGCGTGACCGTTGAAACATTAAAAAATGCTGTTTCGAAAAAAATTGAAAATTTTTTCACAATTGTCAACATTTTTTAGTAATTGAAATTTTCTGTAAAACAGTGCCTCCGGCTCCGGCTCCGGCTCCGGCTCCGGCATTTTGTATCCGGCTCCGGCTCCGGCTCCGGCTCCGGCAAAATTTTACCTCCGGTCGTTCGCTATGTTGACGTCCCTAGGGCTATTGATCCCCTGAACACGAATAGAAGCTAGAAGGCCCTTTGATTGGAATACTGAGTATCCCCTAACCGGTCGTTAACTCATTGTAGCCACTTGACTAGCTGTTTATTTAGACCGTAAATGCTCAGACCGAGACTGAATAAGCTAAGTCTTAATCACACGGCACACATATACGTGTAAGTCTAGCACAAACATCTACCCATACGGATTTACCTGGCAACTGACTCGCTATACACAAAACCGGCTGTTGCTCGCTTCACTATCTCGAAACATAGATCCTCTCCGTCTAGGCTGAAAGCAAAATAATTGAAATCAAGCGAACACTTGGTGCTTTGAGCTGAGAATAGCTACTCAGGCGAGTTTGGACCAGAAACTACCGCAGAACGCCTGAGGGCGGTACACCCCCCTGCAACTATTTTTCAGTCCATTCTAAAGCAATCCATGACAGTATACACAGTGCGCAATAATACTTCAACACAAACACTAACACGCAATCGCATAATACTATATATACTATATGTATTGGTCGGTTGCTATTTCGCCACAGGACAGTAGTTCACTCGGGCTTAAAAGGTTGAGTACAGTTTGTGTGATTTTTAAATTCTCCGTAACCGTAGAATGAAAAACCGGTGAATGAAAAAAAATTGGCAAGCACGGTTAACCGCGAACTAAACGTACATAAATACATACGGCTACACATAAAATAAAATCATGAATGAAAAAATGACTTGAAGCCTTACTATTCGAAGACCATGTAGAAGAATGATTCAGTATGATACATTTCCAGCAGCTCCACTATGTTCGGGTGTCGCAGCATGGCGCAAATACTCGCCTCCTGTTTCGCCTCTAAAACAAAACACTGATTACCTGATGTATGTTATTTTGAATGAGTTCATTCCCGTATAATAAACTATAATATCAATATATTATATCAGTATATACTATACGATCAGTACTAATGGACACTGGCCATTGATAGGCAATGTACCATGTACGTATATACTACAAACGGCATAATTCGGATGACGTTAAATAAAAAACTAAACTCTCATATTCTATCAAAATACAAACAGCAACAGCAAACTCACAAAAAGTCAACTACTGGCGCCGTTATTTTATTGACACAACGTCCAATATACATCAATTGAAAATTGAATAATCGTAAGCTGATGGTAGAAGTTTTCGCAATAATTCAATATTACTTGAATTCATACACGTAACGGGGTCAAATTTTGGGGGTCCTCTCCGGCCGAATTTTGGGGACCCTCCCCCCCTAATCGACCAAAAATACCCCAAATTTGTGAAAATATCGCAAAAAAGGCCATTTTTTCTAAATTTTGCCCAAATTTTGGGGACCCTCCCCCTCGGCTCATCGATTTTGGGGGGTCCCCCCATTCCCACCCGCATACATCTTGATCGAAAGTAATCAAACTTGGCACAGACATTGCAAATGTAGACAGCAATATTGTTAAATAATGTTAAAGTTGATTCAACCTTTTATGGCTAATTTATGGCTCAAAAACTGGATTCGTGTATTTTTTGAGGACTTCCAAAATCGTATGTAAATTTTTGTGGCTCTTGGACTACTAAAAAGGCCATTCAAAAAAGGTCTAACCTAACCCGTTTCATTTTAAGAAAATCTTCAGCTAAAATATGACATATTTCTGTTAGTCGTCTACGCGATCGGTAACAAGTTTTTTTACCTCAATTTGACTTAGACTTTGACTTCTCATGCCAATATCACAAAATACAAATAGCCACTTGACTCCATAATTTATATACGTGTATATATAGGGTTGCGAAGTGTACAGGACTTTTTTTATAACTTTTTACGCTTTTTTTACACTTTTTAACCGCCCAGAATGAACCCCCGTGTTAACGTATGTATACCCTATATCCCTGCTTATACATGTATTTCCTAGTCCCAAAAGTAAAGATGACAGGCCAGATGTATATATAGATAAGTCTACTACGTTGTCATCATGTTTTGAGAAAAATTTACAAGTTGAAACAGGCATTTGGACTACTAAAAAAATTTATCTGCCTTACCTTGTAATGAAAGACCGGTAGCGGAAACGAATCGGCGAGTATCGAGGGCTTTGACAGCGAATTGACGACCCGTAGATGTTTGCACGGCACGGTAGACTATCGAAAAGGGACCTCTGCAAGCAAACAAAATGTACCATTCTAAAAGGACAGGATGGAGCATAGGCGTGGTGTCCCAAAACTGAAGTAAGTCTTGTGTGGTCACAAACCGGGAACACTCGTGTTTGCTTCGGCAAACATATATACAATAAGTGCGTTGGCTTCAAAATACGGTTAGCTACCACAAATCATAGATATTTATTGCATACGAACTGGCTTGATCCACCCCAGTGGTGTACCCACCCAGAAAAAAATTTCGGGGGGAACTCGATTTTTTGTAAGTCAAAATGCACTTTCTAGCAATGTTAACACTTAAGGTGGTAGTTGCACTTTCGAGGCTTTTGTGATTTCTATGTATATAAACTTGGCGCCCACAGAACTCACAGAAGTTACAAATGAAGCCTGAGCACGAATTTTTGGCACAGTACTGTAAAGGTCAATATCACCAGGGGCAGGCATGTCTCTCACTTTTCCGAAATTTCACCTGTGGACATTTTTACAGGGCTTTAATTACAAGAAAATATGTTTTTTCGGCGTGTTTGTTTTTAAGCTATTTTCTAAGTCAATTGACTGCTTATTAAAAAAGTGTTGAACTGGGTTTTTTTAGGACATAGCTAAGGCCATGGCCTAAATTTTTTCGGATTGGCCTAAATTTTTTCAGCAATTGAGGCCAGCTGGCCTAAACTTTTTCAGCTGCGGACGGAGATAAAATTTCCGATACGTCTCCAATTGACCAAATTTGGCCTAAAAATCAAAAATTTTCCCCAATTTTTTTTGGGGGGGCTGCCGCATCTTTCATCAAAGCCTATGCGTCTATACACAAGTATATACATTATGCTGCATTTACATAATTATTCGAGTATATTATCCTACATTTACTTGTGTAATAGACTGTCTGATGTGACGTTCCCATCTTTTGTTTCAATTTTAGTCAGAAAAAATTTCTGATGCGCCTCCAGTTGACCAAATTTGGGCTAAAAATTGGAAAAGTCGCCAATTTTCTGCCGTCCCCAGACCCCTGCAGCTGTGCGTTTTAGTAGTCTTACGTTTGTAAGGCCTATTAAAATTTCTAAAAAGCGCCTTTTAACCAACCCATTATAAAAAATTGAGTCATTCTCCCCGAAATTTTTTTCTGGGATGTCTAGTTTGTATATATATATATATATATATACATACATATATATATATATATATATTATGTATAGCTGTTTTATGGTAGAAAAAATGTCATTTCTGGTGAATTTAGGGTTCGTAATATAAAAAAATCTTGTGGATCCTCGCCAATCTGCCAGCTGCTGTGTAATTTTTGGTGGTTTGAGCTCCAACAAAATTTAGATGCCGCTCTTTTAACAAAAAAAGTATTGTTTTTGATTGAACGAATATGCTAATATGTAGTCATTTGGTTAAATTGCTGTTGACTGCATTTGAACAAGTTAAAATTCTAAAAGTCGATTGACGATTCCCTCCAAAGTCCAAAATTTGTTTCTGGCTACACCAAATTTTTGCGAAAACGCAAAAATGAGTTGGCCTAAGCTTTTTGTCAATTGGCCTAAAAAAATTTTGGACCTGAGGCCTAAACTTTTGGAAATGGAAGTTTTAACCAAAACCTAAATTTTGGAAGTGGCCTATATAAACTTTTCAGACCAAAAAAAACCCTGATATTAAACATGCCTGGGAATCTTAAACATGTCAAAAACCTTACCAATTTTTAGATCCAACGGGTATATAATTGTATAATTCAGAGCTGTGGCGCTAAATTTTTGTACAAACTGGGGGCGGCAGCCCCCAAGAAAATTTTTTTAGAATTTTTGATTTTTAAGCTAAATTTGATCAATCGGAGACGTATTGAAAATTTTTTCGGCTGGCCAATAAAACCAAAAAGATGAACCCTTTTGCAAAAATTCTCTGGGAAAAAATTCTGGGGGGGGGTGAATTCCCCCGTCCCCACTGGATGGATATAGTGGTGCGGGAAAAACCCTATATAGGTACGCGTTTTGTGGGGAAAAAACCAGGGTTTTTTTTCAAATCCGAGACTGCGTCCATTTTGCGTCCCGTTCAAAAAAATTGCGTCCCACACAATGACAGTGCGTCCAGGTTGTACCGTGAAAGTCTTGTGTTTCTATCTGTGAATACACTACGTTATTGACGTCATTGACATTCTAGGTGACATCACCGAAGTAAGGTGCCCAGAAAAAAATTTCGGGGGAGGTGGGGATTGAATGACTTCGATTTTCTTTTGTGGGTTTAAAATGCACTTGTTTGTAATTTTAACAATTAGTGGATTGGCATTGGAAATGTAAGATCGCTAAAGCACAAAGTTGCGTGGGTCTGGGCCTGGGGGCGTCACCACCCAGAAAAGAAATTGGAGAATTTTTAAATTTTTAGGTCGAATTTACTCAACTGGAGACGTTTCAGAAAGTTTTTTGTTTTTTGTATAAGTAAATGCAGCATAATATACTCGTGTAAACAAGCAAATCCAGCATAATGTACTTGTGTATACAATATACATGCATAGACTTTGATGATAGATAATAACAAGGAATAGTAAGCCACAGAGTCGCAGGGGTCTGGGGGCGGCAACTTTAGGCCAAATTTGGTCAATTGGAGACGTATCAGAAAATTTTTCTAGCCGGCTAAACCAAAGGGGGGGGCGGCCCTTGTGTAAAAATTCATTTGGAAACAATTTCGTGGTGAGGAATTCCCCTCTTTCCCAATCGCTCTTGATACGCCCTTGTCCGCAGCCCACTCCTCCCCCCTGGGGACGCTCTTGGGGCTTGGGTATATACATTCTCAGTAGATTATGATCCGAAGTTTTGACGTATGGATATTTGTTGAATCCGACATCGAGTGCAAAATGTGAAAAAAACGGCCGTTTTTTATGCTCGCCAATTTGGAAAGACGACGTTTGGCGTCACTGACCATGCTATGGGCAAAACTTTTTTTATGAGTCAGGATGAGAAGACATTTCAGTTTTTTACATCTACGATTCAGCCCCTTCCCCGTCGCCCCATTAAGGGGGGGGGGCTACCTGAAAAAGTGAAAATTTTAGGTTCTCCGATTCGCTTCAAATTTGCACACAATGTAGCCCCAGGGAAGGCGCATCGCAGATGTAACAAACTGGAACCAATGCTTTTGCCAATTTTTTACTAGGGGCTCCCAAAAATTTAATTTTACGTGTAAATCATAGGCGCAAAAAAAAGTTTTTTGTGGTTGTAAAGAAATACTTTACTTTACTAGAAATTTTACTTTACTCGAAATTTTTGTCAACGCTGACAAAGCTGATTTTTACATGATTCGATAGCATAACGTCATATCTCAACCTCTATGATCCATTTTTTTAAATTTTTACCCATGGCCTGAGCAATGACGCCAAATGTAAAATTACTCAATTTTGGCGGGCCTAAAAAACGGCCATTTTTTCACATTTCGCCCTCGATTTTAGATTTGAAAATACATATCCAAAATCCGGATCATACGATTTTGCGCTTACATGTGGGCTACTACTATGCCAAGTTTCAGCCTGATTGGCTTGATGTGATTTGTGCTAGAACTGCTCAAGTAAGGGCTACTTTTAGACTTTTTGGCGTACTTTTGCCTATGTAAATACACTGGCAAACGCACTGAACCAAAAGTGCACCTTCAAGCTTAATTGTTCTTATATGAGGTAGAGATGCCTTGGTGGAGTAACATATGTGAAAATAAGCAAAATTGGAGAACTTTGATTTTTGACCTGGGTCCCCCCCCCCCTTAAGCAAGCAGCTGCGGCATAATGAAGGCATATACACAATGCTTCAGATCTGCTTGGGTTTGGGGACGGCAGCCTCCAGAAGAAAATTGAAAATTTTTTAGATTTTAAGGTCAAATTTGGTCAATTGGAGAATGGAGACGCATTGGAAATTTTTTCTTACGCCTCGGGCCACCAGCACCTGTTCATCGCCTTTATACTTGGGTTTTTTAGTCAGACTTGCAAAAAAATCACTGCGTCCAGTTTGCGTCCCGCTAAAAAAATTTGCGTCCAGCTGAATGTCATTGCGTCTGGACGCACTGTGGGACGCAAAAAAAACCATGGAAAAAACCCTAGTGCCTCCTGGCGGAACCTTTAGACATAGGACGTTTTTGAGTATGTAGGTGAAAGCGCATCCTAAACTGACTTAAGCCTGTTTCACACGATGGGGAAAAACGTGGGGAATCCCCACGTGGGGCACCCCATGTGACACCCCAAGGCGTGCCCCGTGGGGCATCATGTGGCATCGTGTGACACCCCATGGGGTGCCCCGAGGGGCACCATGTGGCACCGTGTGACACCCCATGGGGTGCCCCGAGGGGCACCATGTGGCATCGTGTGACACCCCATGGGGTGCCCCGAGGGGCACCATGTGGCACCGTGTGGTGTCCCCCGGGGATTCCCCTGGGGTAACGTATTCACACGATGGGGCATGAACGCGCGGGAGTTTGAATTTTTAGGCGCGTAAACGGTCAAAATACTAAGTATTTACGAAGGTATTACATTGAATTTTGACATATGATATATGTGCCTTGGGCATAAATTACGTGTAAGAATTTATAAAAATTATTTAAATTTTGTGGCTTACTTAAATATAATTCATGAGCTACGTATTCGTAAAAGCCGTAATAGACTAACCAAATATGAAAGAATTAACTCAAATGATTGAGTTTAAGCCCTAAAATTGTCCTTTAAGCATTTGTATAAAGTCACGTGATCATCAACAGTGCTCACTAATTGGCTGTCGCATGTGGTGCCACATGGAAAAACGCACGGCGAGCGATACTGATTTTCCCCACGTGGGGCACCCCATGGGGTGTCACACGATGCCACATGGTGCCCCGAGGGGCACCCCATGGGGTGTCACACGATGCCACATGGTGCCCCGAGGGGCATCATATGGCACCATGTGGCACCCCATGGGGTGCCCCAAGGGGCACCCCACGCATTTTCCCCATCGTGTGAAACAGGCTTTATATACCACACCAATTCCTGTGCAGATCTGAGGCCTGTTGCATTTTTTGTATTAAAATTTGTGCATGCAGAAAAATTCCAGTGACAAAATTTTCCAGATTTTTGACTTGTCTTAATTTTTTCACAAGAACGCTTTGGCCAACGCCGTTTGCATTTTTCAAGAGAGTTACCTTTCCTCTATACTTCTGAAGCTCAAGTATATAACGCAAAAAACGTTGTGGTTTACATGTGACTGTTCAAAGTTTGTGCGGGGAAAAGAACCATATTGCGGGGAAAAAACCCTATTATGTTTGGCGACAATTTTTTGCTGAACTCACCCATTGTTGCTACAAAAGTTGCCTGATCTGGGATGAAAACATGCGCAGACTTCTTTGAAACCGTTAATTTGGCCGCAAAACGTTGTTTTTGCCGGTTTGGCCCATGATACCCCGACACCCCTTCAAAACTTGTTTTGCCGATGTTTCACTAAAATTTAACAATTTTTAATATTTAGGGTTCAGCTGCTGTGTACCACTTGAATCCAAATAATGGTAGACGCGGACGGTGTTTGTGCACCGTTTCTAACGTAATAAGCGTGAAACATCTGGTTTTATTGCATTTAAAAAACGGAAAAATGCATTTCTAAGCAGAACTCATTTCTGCCAAAAAAGGCAATTTGGCAAAAAGGCAAAAAGGCAAAGGCAAAGGCAAAAGGCACATGGGTGTTGGAGAAACCAATTTTTTAGTCCATACTGCAGCCCAAGGGTTGTATATATAACACGATGAAACTGAGTTCACACTCATTACTAATAAAATTATCCAAAAAAAGTGATAGGGTCTTTTACCCAGTATCAGGGTTTTTCCCCGCATAGGTTTTTCCCCCGGAGGTTTCGACGCTGATTACTCAGAAACGTGAGTAGTTAAAATCCATTATTAGTGCAATAGTTAGGCGAAACATGGCCGTTATAACAGCCGCGAGCATTAATTTATGTGGAGCACAGGACGAAAAGTTGAAAATAGGCTATTTCCCCCGCACCACTGTCCACTATACGCCCTTGACCCCCCCACCCGTTTTAAGTATATACAAAACTTTGGGCCATTCAAACTTTTTCGAGATAACCAATTGGAAGCAAGGAAAAAGACGAGTATGAACCGGGCTTCAGAATCCATAAAACTGTTCGGTCCAATAACCATAAACGAACCAACCTTCCAATAGTTTCCTTCAGTTCATAATTTTGTTGAAACAGCAATGTTTCATCGACAAACGTGGAACCGCTGACGGGGGGGTTAGGACTAGGCGAGGCAGTAGCAGTGAGAATGGGGGGCTCTGTGTGAACTCCCGTGGTGCAATTAGCAATAGCCGGCAATAGCATGCTGTTTGCATTGCAATTCTGAGTCGCATCGAAGGGGGGCGGCGGCGTAAGACCCTTTAGACTTCGGGACATAGTGGTCAAAGGTCCGCACTAGCCCCCCTATTGACATGGCGACAAGCTGTGAGGGTCGAAGTGCATTTACGAACGTCCACGTTTAACAGATGTAGAATTAAGAAGGAATTGAATTAAGCAATAAATATATACATAGAATATAATAAATAGATAAATTATTTAATAAGGACTAATCATTGATCTGAAACAAACAAAAGCAAACTCATTATATATACTATCGATCAGAACCTAGCAAAAAGTAAACCAAACTTCATTCCCAACCCTATCCCAAGCCATGTTTGTGACAGTCTTTTATTCTCTCGTAGTCTTTATATACTTTTGTAGACTAAAACTCGCGAAACAAAAAAGCAAGGTTTCAGTTTCTGGCATGATGAGACAATGAACATTTATCCAGAAGTCTATAAATAAATAGATAAAACAAAAACTTCCTTGATACTAAACTGAACTAAAATGATATAAAATCACACTACAGAGAGAGACTGCAATTATAGGCTGACCAAAAAGTGTATGTACGGAACTTCATTGCTGCATAGCAGCTTAGTCGTTTGAGGTAACCCCCATAATGTATATATCATTCGAAAGCATTTTTGATGGAGATTTTCATGAAGTTAAATTATTTCGGAAAATTTGAAGTTAAAAATCTTAATTCAAATAAAATCGATTTTTTCCGCCTAATTACAGGAAACCTAATGTATTAGATATCATTCGATAGCCCATTTCATTCTGCGTCTAACGATATATATAACATCGCTATAGCATGTACCTGTCAAAAATTATCGAATTTATTTAGTTTTGATTTTTCTATTGAAAAACGTCATTTGTGGCCCGTTTTATTCGCTGTAACTCAGCAAATACTCAACCAAATCTGATAAATTTTGGATGAATAGACGCGTTGTGACCTCGCACAGTCTGTGAAAGTAATAAAATTTCAAAATTTGATACTAAATTTTTCAATATTTGTCAGGTTTACAGTCATTTTTCAGCAATTTTTGATCAAAATTAGTTAAAATAATTGTTACCACAATAAAGTTCAGTTCTTTGATTTTCATTTGATACCAAAAACATGTGCTTTTGATTGGACTGAACAAAGTTATGCAGCAAAAAGATATAGCTGTTTTCATTACTTGTCAAAAATTAGTGCTTGATGAGCATGCATGTGCATGCGTTCAAACATTCTACACGCTGATATGCGTGTATAAATTTTTGTTGGGCGCACACATAAACTGTGAATAATGATTTATTTTTTGCATAACTTTGCTCAATCCAATCAAAAGCACATGTTTTTGGTATCAAATGAAAGCCAAAGAACTGAACTTTATTGTGGTAACAATTATTTTAACTAATCTTGGACAAAAATTGCTGAAAAATGACTGTAAACCTGACAAATATTGAAAAATTAAGTATCAAATTTTCGAAATTTTATACTTTCCCAGACTGTGCGAGGCCACAACGCGTCTATTCATCCAAAATTTATTAGGGATTTGGTTGAGTATTTGCTGAGTTACAGCGAATAAAACGGGCCAAAAATGACGTTTTTCAATAAGAAAAATCAAAACTAAAAAAATTCTATAATTTTTGACAGGTACATTGCTATAGTAATGTTGTATATATCGTTAGACGCAGAATGGAATGGGCTATCGAATGATATCTAATACATTAGGTTTCCCATAATTAGGCGGAAAAAATCGATTTTATTTAAATTAAAATTTTTAACTTCAAATTTTTCCGAAAAAAACCACAAAAACCAAACCCAAAGCAAAGCCAACACAAACAAAACGCAAAAAAAAAAAAAAAAAAAAAAAAAAAAAAGAACAAGGAACCGCGCAAGAAGAAAGGACAAGCACGAGCGAGCCACAAACAAAACACAGCACAGGCAGACACTCAAGCAACACTCAAAAAGCGCTCACGCCAGCTCACGCTCGCAAAAGAAAAAAAAGAACCAAAAGCAAAAAAGTCAAACAGACGAGAACAGAGAAAAACGACAGCGAAAAGACGCGGGGCGGGGAGAAGAAAGATCGAATCACCATCAAAGGAAAAAGATCACTCTAGCCACTAACGCTAAAGTGACCAAGAAAGTAGTCCCGAGAAAAAAGAAACACGCGACAACGAAAACAACGATGCAAGCATAAGAGATATATATATATAGTAGTCACAAAAATCACGGCGGCGATTATACGATCACGCCACCGTATAGCAGCAATCTGTCAGATAGTCCGAAACGCCTCCAGTATAAGGCAGTCTCCACTCCAGACGCAAAAGTCAAAATCTAGCACTAGTAAACCGTCACCACGAAGCTCGAGCACACGCCCTGGAAATCGATGCCATAACTCCACTTCTCCGGGTATGGGGGGGGGGTAATAAATAACAGCGGGAACGGGTATACAAGTATGTTGAGAAGTCTCCTGACCAGTCGTCTCTTCCTTCCGTCGCTCATAGGATAGTCAGATACCGCTTATCATTTGTAACTTTGCTTACGTCGAGTTTTGTTGAAATATACGAACTTTTGACCAAAAAACCATTAGATGTTATGCGTTTTGTTTGTTTGTGATGTTTAATCGAACTTGTCCAAACGGCCGATTTCTCAGTAGTCGCATTTCTCTCTAGCTTGTTGCTAAATTGGGGGGATTAGGTAAACGATTTAGGGGTTTAGTGCCAATGAACGTGATTGTGTAATGTGTGACAAACTGCCAAGCAGACGGCCATTTTAACGCGCACTTTCGGTTTGGTTAAAAATTGTTTTGCCGCAGTCGCACAGCTACTGACATTGTGTCGGTGTGGAGAATTTCTATTTTGCTAATACTTTTGTCGTGACACGATTTCGTTAACTAAAAAATTTTTTAACTTGCAGCACGGACGGTATGAATAAAAGTGATTCGCGTAAGTAAACAGCAGCATAGGAGAAGTGTATTATAGGCATCGATTTCCAGGGCGTGTGCTCGAAGCTTCGTGGTCGACGGTTTACTAGAATGCTAAGATTTTGACCTTTTGCCGTACTGGAAAGTGGAGACTGCACCCCAATATTAGCTGAAGAAAGGCAGTCAACATTCGGACTAAAGTCTGACCAGAAATTGCTGAACCCTGAGATAAAACAGGTGGCGTGATCACAGTATACATCACGCCACGCCACGTGATTTTTGTGACTACTATATATATATATACTCTTGATGCTTGCAAATCGTTGTTTTCGTAATGAAATCGCGTGTTTCTTTTTTCTCAGGGACCTACATTTCTTGGTCAAACTTTAGCAGTTAAAGGTGGCTAGAGTGATACTTTTTACACATTAGAGATGAGATGAGTGATTCGAATCCTTTCTTCATCCCCCCCCGCCCCGCAGGTCATTTATCGCTGTACAGTTTTTCCTCGCATTCTCGTCCCTGTTTGACAATTATTATATGCCAAATATATTGGTTCATTATATATTATGATCTAGATATATGCAGCAAGAGCACAGTGAGCTGAGCAGTGAGCCGCTGAGATTGATTGAGTGTTGCTTGAGTGCCGCTGTGCTGTGTTTATGAATTATGAATGAAGCTCAGCTCGTGCTAATTAGTCCCCATATTCATTCCATTGCACTAGGCGGCCACCACCTTCCCATATGTACCTCTATATTCCATACATACATATATATATATAGGATGACACGGCGTGATTCTATAGTCTGACCAAAAAGTGTATGTACGGAACTTCATTGCTTCATAGCAGCTTAGTCGTTTGAAGTAACCCCCATAATATATATATCATTCGAAAGCATTTTTGATGGAGATTTTCATGAAGTTAAATTATTTCGGAAAATTTGAAGTTAAAAATTTTAATTCAAATAAAATCGATTTTTTCCGCCTAATTATAGGAAACCTAATGTATTAGATATCATTCGATAGCCCATTCCATTCTGCGTCTAACGATATATACAACATTACTATAGCATGTACCTGTCAAAAATTATAGAATTTTTTTAGTTTTGATTTTTCTATTGAAAAACGTCATTTTTGGCCCGTTTTATTCGCTGTAACTCAGCAAATACTCAACCAAATCTGATAAATTTTGGATGAATAGACGCGTTGTGACCTCGCACAGTCTGGGAAAGTGATAAAATTTCAAAATTTGATACTTAATTTTTCAATATTTGTCAGGTTTACAGTCATTTTTCAGCAATTTTGTCCAAGATTAGTTAAAATAATTGTTACCACAATAAAGTTCAGTTCTTTGGCTTTCATTTGATACCAAAAACATATGCTTTTGATTGGATTGAGCAAAGTTATGCAAAAAATAAATCATTATTCACAGTTTATGTGTGCGCCCAACAAAAATTTATACACGCATATCAGCGTGTAGAATGTTTGAACGCATGCACATGCATGCTCATCAAGCACTAATTTTTGACAAGTAATGAAAACAGCTATATCTTTTTGCTGCATAACTTTGTTCAGTCCAATCAAAAGCACATGTTTTTGGTATCAAATGAAAACCAAAGAACTGAACTTTATTGTGGTAACAATTATTTTAACTAATCTTGAACAAAAATTGCTGAAAAATGACTGTAAACCTGACAAATATTGAAAAATTTAGTATCAAATTTTGAAATTTTATTACTTTCACAGACTGTGCGAGGTCACAACGCGTCTATTCATCCAAAATTTATCAGATTTGGTTGAGTATTTGCTGAGTTACAGCGAATAAAACGGGCCACAAATGACGTTTTTCAATAGAAAAATCAAAACTAAATAAATTCGATAATTTTTGACAGGTACATGCTATAGTGATGTTATATATATCGTTAGACGCAGAATGAAATGGGCTATCGAATGATATCTAATACAATAGGTTTCCTATAATTAGGCGGAAAAAATCGATTTTATTTGAATTAAGATTTTTAACTTCAAATTTTCCGAAATAATTTAACTTCATGAAAATCTCCATCAAAAATGCTTTCGAATGATATATACATTATGGGGGTTACCTCAAACGACTAAGCTGCTATGCAGCAATGAAGTTCCGTACATACACTTTTTGGTCAGACTATAGTTGCAGTCTCTCTCTGTAGTGTGATTTTATGTCATTTTAGTTCAGTTTAGTATCAAGGAAGTTTTTGTTTTATCTATTTATTTATAGACTTCTGGATAAATGTTCATTGTCTCATCATGCCAGAAACTGAAACCTTGCGTTTTTGTTTCGCGAGTTTTAGTCTACAAAAGTATATAAAGACTACGAGAGAATAAAAGACTGTCACAAACATGGCTTGGGATAGGGTTGGGAATGAAGTTTGGTTTACTTTTTGCTAGGTTCTGATCGATAGTATATATAATGAGTTTGCTTTTGTTTGTTTCAGATCAATGATTAGTCCTTATTAAATAATTTATTTATTATATTCTATGTATATATTTATTGCTTAATTCAATTCCTTCTTAATTCTACATCTGTTAAACGTGGACGTTCGTAAATGCACTTCGACCCTCACAGCTTGTCGCCATGTCAATAGGGGGGCTAGTGCGGACCTTTGACCACTATGTCCCGAAGTCTAAAGGGTCTTACGCCGCCGCCCCCCTTCGATGCGACTCAGAATTGCAATGCAAACAGCATGCTATTGCCGGCTATTGCTAATTGCACCACGGGAGTTCACACAGAGCCCCCCATTCTCACTGCTACTGCCTCGCCTAGTCCTAACCCCCCCGTCAGCGGTTCCACGTTTGTCGATGAAACATTGCTGTTTCAACAAAATTATGAACTGAAGGAAACTATTGGAAGGTTGGTTCGTTTATGGTTATTGGACCGAACAGTTTTATGGATTCTGAAGCCCGGTTCATACTCGTCTTTTTCCTTGCTTCCAATTGGTTATCTCGAAAAAGTTCGAATGGCCCAAAGTTTTGTATATACTTAAAACGGGTGGGGGGGTCAAGGGCGTATAGTGGACAGTGGTGCGGGGGAAATAGCCTGTTTTCAACTTTTCGTCCTGTGCTCCACATAAATTAATGCTCGCGGCTGTTATAACGGCCATGTTTCGCCTAACTATTGCACTAATAATGGATTCTAACTACTCACGTTTCTGAGTAATCAGCGTCGAAACCTCCGGGGGAAAAACCTGTGCGGGGAAAAACCCTGATACTGGGTAAAAGACCCTATCACTTTTTTTGGATAATTTTATTAGTAATGAGTGTGAACTCAGTTTCATCGTGTTATATATACAACCCTTGGGCTGCAGTATGGACTAAAAAATTGGTTTCTCCAACACCCATGTGCCTTTTGCCTTTGCCTTTGCCTTTTTGCCTTTTTGCCAAATTGCCTTTTTTGGCAGAAATGAGTTCTGCTTAGAAATGCATTTTTCCGTTTTTTAAATGCAATAAAACCAGATGTTTCACCGCTTATTCAGGAAAAAAGGGTGGGCGCACAAAGACCGCCCCCACCAACATTTGGATGGAAGCGAGAGGCGGAGGGCGGACGATACCTATATAAAAAAAATAAATTTTAGTGAGACATGGGCACCCCCCCCCACACCCCAAACAAGTTTTGAAGGGGTGTCGGGGTATCATGGGCCAAACCGGCAAAAACAACGTTTTGCGGCCAAATTAACGGTTTCAAAGAAGTCTGCGCATGTTTTCATCCCAGATCAGGCAACTTTTGTAGCAACAATGGGTGATTTTAGCAAAAAATTGTCGCCAAACATAATAGGGTTTTTTCCCCGCAATATGGTTCTTTTCCCCGCACAAACTTTGAACAGTCACATGTAAACCACAACGTTTTTTGCGTTATATACTTGAGCTTCAGAAGTATAGAGGAAAGGTAACTGTCTTTGCTTGAAAAATGCAAACGGCGTTGGCCAAAGCGTTCTTGTGAAAAAATTAAGACAAGTCAAAAATCTGGAAAATTTTGTCGCTGGAATTTTTCTGCACGCAATTTTGATATAAGAAAATGACAGGCCTCAGATCTGCACAGGAATTGGTGTGGTATATAAAGCCTGTTTCACACGATGGGGAAAATGCGTGGGGTGCCCCTCGGGGCACCCCATGGTGCCACATGGTGCCATATGATGCCCCTCGGGGCACCATGTGGCATCGTGTGACACCCCATGGGGTGCCCCTCGGGGCACGCATGTGGCATGCAGTGTGACACCCCATGGGGTGCCCCAGCGTGGGCGAAAATCAGTATCGCTCGCCGTGCGTTTTTCCATGTGGCACCACATGCGACAGCCAATTAGTGAGCACTGTTGATGATCACGTGACTTTATACAAATGCTTAAAGGACAATTTTAGGGCTTAAACTCAATCATTTGAGTTAATTCTTTCATATTTGGTTAGTCTATTACGGCTTTTACGAATACGTAGCTCATGAATTATATTTAAGTAAGCCACAAAATTTAAATAATTTTTATAAATTCTTACACGTAATTTATGCCCAAGGCACATATATCATATGTCAAAATTCAATGTAATACCTTCGTAAATACTTAGTATTTTGACCGTTTACGCGCCTAAAAATTCAAACTCCCGCGCGTTCATGCCCCATCGTGTGAATACGTTACCCCAGGGGAATCCCCGGGGGACACCACACGGTGCCACATGGTGCCCCTCGGGGCACCCCATGGGGTGTCACACGATGCCACATGGTGCCCCTCGGGGCACGCCTTTGTGTGTCACACGTTGCCACATGGTTCCCCTCGGGGCACCCCATGGGGTGTCACACGATGCCACATGATGCCCCACGGGGCACGCCTTGGGGTGTCACATGGGGTGCCCCACGTGGGGATTCCCCACGTTTTCCCATCGTGTGAAACAGGCTTAAGTCAGGTTAGATGTGACGTTATGCTATCGAATCATGTAAAAATCAGCTTTGTCAGCGTTGACAAAAATTTCGAGTAAAGTAAAATTTCTAGTAAAGTGAAGTATTTCTTTACAACCACAAAAAACTTTTTTTTGCGCCTATGATTTACACGTAAAATTAAATTTTTTTTGGGAGCCCCTAGTAAAAAATTGGCAAAAGCATTGGTTTAGTTTGTTACATCTGCAATGCACCTTCCCTGGGGCTACATTGTGTGCAAATTTGAAGCGAATCGGAGAACCTAAAATTTTCACTTTTTCAGGTGCCCCCCCCCCCTTAATGGGGCGACGGGGAAGGGGCTGAATCGTAGGATGTAAAAAACTGAAATGTCTTATTCATCCTGACTCATAAAAAAAGTTTTGCCCATAGCATGGCCAGTGACGCCAAACGTCTTATTTCCAAATGGCGAGCATAAAAAAACGGCCGTTTTTTCACATTTGCACTCGATGTCGGATTCAACAAATATCCATACGTCAAAACTTCGGATCATAATCTACTAGAATGTATATACCCAAGCCCCAAGAGCGTCCCCAGGGGGAGGAGTCGGCTTCGGACAAGGGCGTATAAAGAGCGATTGAGAAAGAGGGAATTCCTTCACCACGAAATTGTTTCCAAATGAATTTTTAGCAGGAGGGCCGCCCCCCCCTTTGGTTTAGCCGGCTGGAATTTTTTTCTGATGCGTCTCAATTGACCGAATTTGGCCTGAAGCTTGCCGCCCCCAGACCCCTGACTCTGTGGCTTACTATTCCTTGTTATTATCTATCATCAAAGTCTATGCATGTATACTGTATATACAAGTACATTATGCTGGATTTACTTGTTTACACGAGTATATTATGCTGCATTTTCTTATACAAAAAACAAAAAACTTTCTGAAACGATCTCCAGTTGAGTAAATTCGACCTAAAATTTAAAATTCTCCAATTTCTTTTCTGGGTGGTGACTACCCCAGGCCGAGACCCACGCAACTTTGTGCTTTAGCGATCTTACATTTCCAATGCCAATCCACTAATTTTTAAAATTACAAACGAGTGCATTTTAAACCCACAAAAGAAAATCGAAGTCATTCAATCCCCACCTCCCCCGAAATTTTTTTCTGGGCACCTTACTTCGGTGGTGTCACCTAGAATGTCAATGACGTCAATAACGTAGTGTATTCACAGATAGAAACACAAGACTTTCACGGTACAACCTGGACGCACTGTCATTGTGTGGAACACAATTTTTTTGAACGGGACGCAAAAATGGACGCAGTCTCGGATTTGAAAAAAAACCCTGGTTTTTTCCCACAAAACGCGTACCTATATAGCGGTTTGCACCACTATGTCCATCCAGTGGGGACGGGGGAATTCACCTGAGAATTTTTTCCAGGATTTTGCAAAAGGGTTCATCTTTTTGGTTTTACTGGCCAGCCGAAAAAATTTTCAATGATCCGTCTCGATTGATCAAATTTAGCTTAAAAATCAAAAATTCTAAAAAAATTTTCTTGCGAGCTGCCGCCCCCAGTTTGTACAAAAATTTAGCGCCACAGCTCTGAATTATACAATTATATATATACCCGTTGGATCTGAAAATTGGTAAGGTTTTTGACATGTTTAAGATTCCCAGGCATGTTTAATATCAGGGTTTTTTTTGGTCTGAAAAGTTTATATAGGCCACTTCCAAAATTTAGGTTTTGGTTAAAACTTCCATTTCCAAAAGTTTAGGCCTCAGGTCCAAAATTTTTTTAGGCCAATTGACAAAAAGCTTAGGCCAACTCATTTTTGCGTTTTCGCAAAAATTTGGTGTAGCCAGAAACAAATTTTGGAGGGAATCGACTTTTAGAATTTTAACTTGTCCAAATGCAGTCAACAGCAATTTAACCAAATGACTACATATTAGCATATTCGTTCAATCAAAAACAATACTTTTTTGTTAAAAGAGCGGCATCTAAATTTTGTTGGAGCTCAAACCACCAAAAATTACACAGCAGCTGGCAGATTGGCGAGGATCCACAAGATTTTTTTATATTACGAACCCTAAATTCACCAGAAATGACATTTTTTCTACCATGAAACAGCTATACATAATATATATATACAAACTAGACATCCCAGAAAAAAATTTCGGGGAGAATGACTCAATTTTTTATAATGGGTTGGTTAAAAGGCGCTTTTTAGAAATTTTAATAGGCCTTACAAACGTAAGACTACTAAAACGCACAGCTGCAGGGGTCTGGGGACGGCAGAAAATTGGCGACTTTTCCAATTTTTAGCCCAAATTTGGTCAACTGGAGGCGCATCAGAAATTTTTTCTGACTAAAATTGAAACAAAAGATGGGAACGTCACATCAGACAGTCTATTACACAAGTAAATGTAGGATAATATACTCGAATAATTATGTAAATGCAGCATAATGTATATACTTGTGTATAGACGCATAGGCTTTGATGAAAGATGCGGCAGCCCCCCCAAAAAAAAAATTGGGGAAAATTTTTGATTTTTAGGCCAAATTTGGTCAATTGGAGACGTATCGGAAATTTTCTCTCCGTCCGCAGCTGAAAAAGTTTAGGCCAGCTGGCCTCAATTGCTGAAAAAATTTAGGCCAATCCGAAAAAATTTAGGCCATGGCCTTAGCTATGGCCTAAAAAAACCCAGTTCAACACTTTTTTAATAAGCAGTCAATTGACTTAGAAAATAGCTTAAAAACAAACACGCCGAAAAAACATATTTTCTTGTAATTAAAGCCCTGTAAAAATGTCCACAGGTGAAATTTCGGAAAAGTGAGAGACATGCCTGCCCCTGGTGATATTGACCTTTACAGTACTGTGCCAAAAATTCGTGCTCAGGCTTCATTTGTAACTTCTGTGAGTTCTGTGGGCGCCAAGTTTATATACATAGAAATCACAAAAGCCTCGAAAGTGCAACTACCACCTTAAGTGTTAACATTGCTAGAAAGTGCATTTTGACTTACAAAAAATCGAGTTCCCCCCGAAATTTTTTTCTGGGTGGGTACACCACTGGGGTGGATCAAGCCAGTTCGTATGCAATAAATATCTATGATTTGTGGTAGCTAACCGTATTTTGAAGCCAACGCACTTATTGTATATATGTTTGCCAAAGCAAACACTAGTGTTCCCAGTTTGTGACCACACAAGACTTACTTCAGTTTTGGGACACCACGCCTATGCTCCATCTAGTCCTTTTAGAATGGTACATTTTGTTTGCTTGCAGAGGTCCCTTTTCGATAGTCTACCGTGCCGTGCAAACATCTACGGGTCGTCAATTCGCTGTCAAAGCCCTCGATACTCGCCGATTCGTTTCCGCTACCGGTCTTTCATTACAGGGTAAGGTATTTTTTCAGTAATCTATATAAATGCCTGTTTTTAACTTGGTAAATTTTTCTCAAAACATGATGACAACGTAGTAGACTTATCTAAATAGTAAATATACATATGGCCTGTCATCTTTACTTTTGGGACTAGGAAATACATGTATAAGCAGAGATATAGAGTATACATACGTTAACACGGGGGTCTGATCTGGGGGGTTAAAAAGTGTAAAAAAAGCGTAGAAAATGTAAAAAAAAGTCCGAAATTTTACTTCGCAACCCTATATATCCACGTAAATTATGGTGTCAAGTGGCTATTTGTATTTTGTGATATTGGCATGAGAACTGAGAAGTCAAAGTCTAAGTCAAATTGATGTAAAAAAACTTCAAAGTTACCGATCGCCTAGACGTCTAACAGAAATATGTCATATTTTAGCTGAAGATTTTCTTAAAATAAAACGAGTTCGACCTTTTTTGAATGCCTTTTTTTGAGTAGTGAGTAGCCACAAAAATTTACATGCGATTTTGCAAGTCGTCAAAAAATACACAAAAAATCCAGTTTTTGAGCCATAAATTAGCCGTAAAAATTTGAATCAACTTCAACATTAGCCAAAATATTGCTGTCTACATTTGCAATGTCTGTGCCAAATTTGATTACGTTCGATCAAGTATATAACTTTTGAATTATTGCAAAAACTTCGAAAGCCACCACCTTAAGATTATTCAATTGATGTATATCAAACGTTTTGTCAGTAAAATAACGGCGCCAGTAGTCCACTTTTTGTGAATTTGCTGTTTGTATTTAGCATTTTGATAGATGAGTTTAGTTTTTATTCAACGTCATCGGAATTATGCCGATTGTAGTATATACGTACAGGTACATGGTACATGCCTATCAATAGCCAATGTCCATGAGTACTGATAGTATATACTGGCATATTTTTAGGCAAAATTTTATGGGGATGGGGCGCACCAAGTTCACGATAAAACACTATTTTTAGGCGAAAAAATAGTTATACGGTATTGATACGTTAAATGTTACGTTTGTATAAGTATAGCCGTACTGATATTAAATTTAGCAAAAAAGGACCTAAAAACCCTACGAAAGCGAGATCGCTAAGGCTAAAAAGTCGCTAAAACTGACTTTCCGATAAAAAATTTTGGGCTATGAGGGGGCACTAATTCATCTGAAATGGGGGGGGGGGGCGACCAAAAGGGGGGCTATGGGGGGGCTCCGCACCAAATGGGGGGGGGGGGGGGGGCCCCCCCCCCGCCCCCCCCCCGCTAAAAATATGCCAGGTATAGTATATACTGATATATTATATTGATAGTATATATAGTTTATTA
Source organism: Trissonchulus sp. WLG1_4 (assembly GCA_030248245.1). Lineage (NCBI taxonomy): Eukaryota > Metazoa > Nematoda > Enoplea > Enoplida > Ironidae > Trissonchulus > Trissonchulus sp. WLG1_4. The sequence continues at coordinate 120,928 of JASANF010000386.1, forward strand.
TACGGGAATGAACTCATTGATAATAACATGCATCAGCTAATCAGTGTTTTGTTTTAGAGGCGAAACAGGAGGCGAGTATTTGCGCCATGCTGCGACACCCGAACATAGTGGAGCTGCTGGAAATGTATCATACTGAATCATTCTTCTACATGGTCTTCGAATAGTAAGGCTTCAAGTCATTTTTTCATTCATGATTTTATTTTATGTGTAGCCACCCAGTGTTTTTTTTGCGTCAAAAATTGCGAAACGCCGCACTTTTTTCTGAAATTTCGCACTTTTTTTGGCAATGTGCGTCCCGTGTCGTACTTTTTTTCGGCTGAGGCTGAAAGATGTCATAGCTGATTTTGGCCCTGGTTTCGATACAGTTTACAAACTATTATGATTAGTTATGATTAAGATCATGATTAGAAAAAATCGTGTCGAAGCATGCCACACCCAGCAAGTTTCTTAAAAGCATCAATTAATGCCAATAGGTATTTAGGTGATTGTCCCGCTAGTATCAAAGTTTGGAATAGGAGAATTTTATTATCTATTATTTTTATTATATATATCTGCTAAAATTAGCTGCGTGTTTACAGTGTTAATAGTTCAGTTCCTGCCAACTTAATTTGGCGTAAAGAGGCAGTCTCCAGGGGAACTGAGTTAAGTCCCATCCCAAAACACCAGATACGTGGCTTCTGGGGGCTGCCGCCCCCAGACCCCTGCAACTACTGCAGTTCCCGTTTTGTACTTTTTCAAGCAAAATTGCATCCTTGTAGTCTTTTTCAGTCTGCTAAAATTCAAAACTCTGCTTAGCTTTTCTCAACAGCACCGAAATTAACGTGATCAGCAAAATACCTACATTGACGTAATATTTAAGTCCCTCTTGGATACCGCACTATGAAGCGTATCGAATAAAACATAAATTTCTAGATGCTGTGACGCCACGGCCAGGTCCATAGTTTAAGTCGCCGACTCTCAGAAATCCCCCCCGCCCCCCCCCCCCTTCTGGGACCGCCCCTGCCTATTTACAGCACTGTGAAGCGTATCGAATAAAACACAAATTTCTATATGGTGAGACACCAGCGCCAAGTCCATAGTTATTTAAAGTCCAAATCCCCGACTCTCAGAAACCAGAATTTATAAGTTAAGCTCAGCTTTCGCACATTCTAAATGGGCAAAGCAATGGCGTACCCAGGGATTAGGGAAGGGTAGATTGGCGGAATCGCCACCCCTCCCAAATTTTTTTCCCAGTGATTTTTTTACACATTTTTACATTTTTTCACAGTGAATTTTCCCCTTTTGCTTTTATTGCTTGGTCGAAAAAATTTTCCGATACGTTTCCAATTGATCAAATTTGGCCTAAAAGTCAAAAAATTTTCCAAATTTTCCAGACCCCTGCAACGTCTGGCAACGTGGCCCTTCTATTTTCACTTCACATTTGTATGTTATTATTGAAAATAGTGCATTTTAACCCATTACAAAAAATCAAAAAGTCATTTCCCCCGAAATTTTTTTACAGGTACGCCACTGCTTAAAAGTAGAAATTAAAATTTTTTCAGATTTTTTTAAAATTCCAAAATCGTAAGTGAGGACGGCCAGTGCCATAATAAACTGATTTTCACCTAAAACACGCGCTTAAATAGCATTATAACCGCTCTGCGCACTGACGCAAAAAAATTTGGACATGTGCGTCAGACGACGCAAAATTCTTGACGAAAAAAAACACTGAGCCAGCCGTATGTGTTTATATACGTGTAGTTAGCGGTGAATACTGAACTGGCCTACAACCACCTGTTGCCAACGTTACGACAAACTTGCTTGCGCAATGTTTTTTAATCACCCGCACGGTTACGGTAAAAATGGCGAAGCGAAGAAGGCCCCACTAGCTTTCAAAACCGCTAATGGGTTTAAGTTCAGTCAAGTTCAAGTTACGGTAAAAATCACACAAAACTGTACTCAACCTTTTAAGCTAGAGAGAACTGCTGTCCTGTGGCGAAATAGCAAACTGATGCATCTAATAATTATATGATTGCGTGTTAGTATTCAATTTAATGTACCATTGCGCACTGTATATACTGTCATGGATTGCTTTAGAATGGACTGAAAAATGTGTAGTTGCAGAGGGGTATACCGCCCTCAGGCGTCTGCAATAGGCGTCTGCCCTCAGGCGTTCTGGGGTAGTTTTTGGTCCAAACTCGTCCGAGTCGCTATTCTCAGCTCAAAGCACCAAGTGTTCGCTTGATTTCAATTATTTTGCTTTCAGCCTAGACGGAGAGGATCTATGTTTCGAGATAGTGAAGCGAGCAACAGCCGGTTTTGTGTATAGCGAGTCAGTTGCCAGGTAAATCCGTATGGGTAGATGTTTGTGCTAGACTTACACGTATATGTGTGCCGTGTGATTAAGCCTTAGCTTATTCAGTCTCGGTCTGAGCATTTACGGTCTAAATAAACAGCTAGTCAAGTGGCTACAATGAGTTAACGACCGGTTAGGGGATACTCAGTATTCCAATCAAAGGGCCTTCTAGCTTCTATTCGTGTTCAGGGGATCAATAGCCCTAGGGATGTCAACATCTCATTTTTAACCCATTTTTAACGTTTTAACCCATTTGATTCAGGTTGAATCAAATGGGATGTTCTAGATATCTGTGGATGGAGCTGCTATTCCTTATTTGATGAAGTGCCGTTTAATTTGCTGTCTTCATTTCGATTACCTATCCATTTTGCTTTGCTTACTTTGATTTACGATTTTACTGCTTATTGCTTGCTTCTATGCTATTCTGTTTTTTTTTTCTTTATTATAACATCAACTCGATGACTATTTATTTGAATTAATTTCTGGCTCTACGTTTATTTGCTTTTAATTTTATTTGCTTAATTTGAGTTCTGCTTTGCTATCTATCCTTAATTCCTACCATCAGCCAAATTTACGATAAAATGGCACCTACCCGTAGTAATTCGTCGTCGGCTGCCGTACCAACCGGTCAGATTTGCAACTCAAAACCTTGCAAATGTACTACGAACAAAATTGGTGCCCAAGATTTCTATCTTAAATGCCAATTTTGTGATAATTGTTTTCATGCGCATTGCCTGGGTATCGACGATACTAATTTTCGTAAAATTCAAAATACTCCTATTTTGACGGTACTCTCTTACACGTGTGACATGTGTAAAAACGATTTGAAAAATTTGAAGCAGCGTGTGGAACTTCTGGAAAATCGGCAAAACTCTCCTCCTCCGGTCGCACCGGTTTTCACTGTTGAACATCTGACCACCGTAATAACCAAAGTTGTTCATGAGATGCTTGAGATTGAATCCAAAAAACTCAATTTGGTTGCTCTCGGTGTGCCAAACTGTGCTGACGCTGGGAGTGATTTGGAATTAATGAAGCAGTTTGCTGATAAAATCGGTGTCGATCGAAATAATATCTCTGATGCTTTTCGAGATGGACCAGTGAACACTAATATGGGACGACCGCGGATTTTAAAAATCAAATTCAAAACACCAGCCTCTCGGCGGAGTTTCTTGAGTGGTTTTCAAAATGCACGGTCGTCCTTTCGGGGATGTGAGAAGGTCTGGGTCCGCCCTGACCTAACTTTTGCCCAACGTGAACAGGACCGGGCTTTGCGTGCAGAGTTGGCTCAGCGCAGAGCAAATGGGGAGCGGGTTAAAATCCAGAAAGGAAAGATTGTCCAGTCAAACTAAAACTTGGCCCTGACAGTAATGCAAAGCCTTCTGATAGTACCTCTCCTAAGCAAAATTTGAGTATTTATTACTTTAATTCACGTAGTCTAACCAATAAATTTGCTGAACTATCCTTTGAAATTCAACAGAGAAATCATCCAGATATAATATTCATAACAGAAACCTGGCTGAGTGGATACTATTCCGATAACCTTTTTCCACTTAACTATGGCTATACAGTTTATAGATGTGATCGTCTTTCGAAAGCACATGGTGGGGTTGCTGTCTTATTTAAAAATTTTTTGAACATTAAAAATTTGAGTCAGTGTAGAATCGACGGATATATAGAATCAATATTTTTTGAACTTACGTTGAAGTGCTCAAGTATTAAAATTGTTTTACTGTACAGATCGCCAAGTACGAATTTGGATGCAGATACAGAATTTATAGAACGATTGAAAGATCTAATAATTTTTTCGAATGAGATATTAGTAATGGGCGATCTTAACCTGCCTGGTATAACCTGGTCTTCCTATTCTCCATCTAATATTATTGAGAAAAACTATTTGGATGTTTTTAATGAAATTGGTCTGTACCAACTTGTGACTGAGCCAACTCGAGCGCACAACATCTTAGATGTTGTTTTAACTACTGACTATCAACTAATTAGTAATCTTGAAATTGCTGCAAATTTTAGTAACAGTGACCACAGAGCTTTGACATTTAACATTAGCTGCCCAGTGGATAGGAAGGAAAATGCATGTGTTTCAAATTTTGCGTTCCTCAAAGGTAACTATACTGATTTTAGCATTTTTATTGATTCTATTATGTGGGACGTATTGTTTAGTTCCTCAGAAACTGTAGATGATATGTGGAATGTTTTTAAATATTTTATTGACTCTGGTATCAAGCAATTTATACCAATCATAGGCCAGAAGAGTATACGTAAACCGGTATGGCCTAGCTGGCTAAGAAAGAGCTGGCTAAATAAACGCAAATTGTGGCGACAATATAAGCGAACAAAAACGGATTTGAACTATAGTAAATATAAAACGTCTGCTCAAAATTTGCGCCGCCAAATTCGTCAAAATGATTTTGAGAAAGAAAGCCTATTTCTCTCTAAACCATCGTCAAAAAAGTTCTACAGTTTTATAAATTCTAAACTGGCATCTAAAGATATGATTCCAGTTCTCTCGGTGGATGGTGCTGTAGCTGAAACACCTGTCCAAAAAGCAAATGTTTTAAACAAAACTTTCAGTGAACATTTTACTGTCGACAACGGTAGACTGTTTTTGTTAGAACCACAAACCTCATTTGAGTTAACTGATGTAACCATAAATGAATCTGCAGTGTTAGAAGCAATAAAAAAGCTTCCAAACAAAATTTCATCAGGACCAGATAATTTTCCAAATATTTTATATAAAAAATTGGCACATGTTATTGCTAAACCATTAACCATAATGTTCCAGTTTTCACTTAACACTGGAACTCTGCCTAAAGAGTGGCTAACTGCATCTGTTATTCCTGTATTTAAGAAAAAAGGTAAAAATTCAAATCCTTCAAATTACCGTCCCATAAGTTTGACGTGCGTCTGCTGCAAAATTTTAGAACATATTATTCGAAAACAACTTGTAGATTTTTTAAAAGTACATAATTTATTGCATCCTTCGCAACATGGATTTATCGAAAGAAAATCTACAGTAACAAATCTCTTGTCTACTCTAAACTTTTGGCAAAAAGCCGTTGAAGATAATATGAATGTCCATGCCATCTATTTAGATTTTGCTAAAGCCTTTGACACGGTTTCCCATGAAAAACTTATCTATAAGTTGAGTACTTATGGTATACGAGGAAAACTGCTTAAATGGATTACTAGTTTTTTAAATAATCGAACACAGAAAATTTTAGTAGACAGAGTGAAATCCCAGTCTCTATCTGTGTTGAGCGGGGTGCCCCAGGGCACTGTGCTTGGTCCAGTTCTTTTTTTGATATACGTTAATGATCTGCCAGCCGTTATCGACAAAAATTGCGGTTGCACCCTATTGCTGACGATGTCAAAATTTTTGCTGCTGTCCCTCAAGACACCAGAAGCCCATATTTAGCACGTAGTTTATTTTGTGTCTGGGAGTGGTCCGCTCAGTGGCAACTCTCGTTGTCACAACCAAAGTGTTCAGTATTGTGTTATGGTGGAACACGCGCAGATACAACTGGCTACATGCTCGGTAACGAGGACATTTCTGGAGTAGATTTCACTACAGATTTAGGAATTATTCTTAGTAACGATATGAAATTTTCTAAATACTGCCAAAGTATTCATCGCAAAGCAATGTTCCTTGTGTCTCGAATTTTCAAAAGTTTTAAATGTCGAAACCGTACATTTCTCATACAGATATTTAATACGTATGTACGTCCTATACTTGAGTACGCTGCACCTGTTTGGTCACCACACCTTCTAAAAGATATTGATCTAGTTGAATCTGTTCAGAGATCCTTCACCAAACGAATCCCTGGCTTGCAAAATCTTTCATATATAGAACGTCTAAAAGTTCTAGGTATAACCAGTTTGGAACGCAGGCGTATAGAAATTGATTTAATTTTATTATTTAAAATAATAAAAAAAGAAATTGATATTGATTTTTCAAGTTTATTTTCCTTTTCAAATGATCTTGGCACCAGAGGCCACCACCTGAAACTTAAAGGAAAGCAAACTCGTCTTGTGAAAATCAAGCACTCCTTCAATCATCGGGTAATACAAATCTGGAATAAATTGCCAGAATCAATAATAACTAGTAATAACGCGTGCATTTTCCGTCAAAAACTGACTGCAGTTAATTTTGATCATTTGCTTAGGGGGCGAGGGGTCAGGTGACCAAGTTTGGTCTTTCTCGCTCCCGCTCTTCGGATACTAATTTTTTCCCTTTTCTGCGTTGTGTATCAAGCGTATAATATTTTACCGTATTGTTTGCTTACCGTACTACTGTTAATTTTCATTGTTTTTTCTTGTTTTTTTTTCTTGGCTGATTTGTTTGCTTATTCTACTGTTTGATTAGCCTGTTTAATATTTTTTTTTGTCTGAAGAGTAAACCTTCTTCTTCTTCTTCTTCTTCTTCTTCTATTCTTTAGTATTATTGATTGGCTGGTCAACTTTTTTAAGCCATTTGGTGGCTTCACATACAGTCCTGGCGTCAAATAGTGTACTTCGTGCGTGCGTGTGCGAGTGACTTCGAGTGTTCGTGCGAGTATCATGTGGAAAAATTTTCGAGTGAGGTCAACCTAGGGTCACTGCTCTTAGCATACGGGTAAATACATACATGCTTAAGAATTTAGCTTGCAGGCTACGTACTTACGTATATGTGCAAGGTCAAAAGGTTAGCAAAGGTCACAAAACTTTACTCGGACCACTCCAACTTTTCTCGCTGAGGTATTCATTACAACTGCGAGTGAACTTGGAGTAGACTTCGTGTCAACTCCGAGTGAAGGGACACTATTTGAGGCCAGGACTGTACTTAACTGTAATTTCCAATCAATTAGCATGAGTTTAGCAAAAAATTAAAAAAATCTGTGAAAGTTCAACTAAACGCACTACTAAGAACTATGTGGTGACACATGCAGTTCGGTATATAAATGACAAGACTCTACTGACTACTCCCAAGTCCCAACTAAAATTTAGTCCCAGGGGATTGAGGGGGCCCCACTCACAGGGGTGTCACGCCGGAGGCAAAGAATGAAAGAGCGTCACGGCGCGCAGGTCTAATTTTTGAGCCAAACCCTTTCTATCTTGGGTGTATTTTAGCAGAACATTGGTAATTCCAATACAATCGGAGCTATTTTTAACTAAATTACAGCCAAACAGTGTCAAAATTTGCTATTTTCTGGCAAGAACTAGGACAAATTGCGTCTGTATTGGAACAGGGGTCAAAATTTCACAATATTTAAGAGGACATGGTCCCACAGTCCCACACAAACGGGGGAAAGAACCAGCAATGTAACCAAAATTGTCGTGATGTAGCTGTTATTTATTACATAAGGTGTCTGACCATGGTCTTGTAATATTACCTACCTAAAAACTTGTAAAAAGTCATCAAATCGATAGGTAAAAAAATGGCAAAAAATGACCCAAAGTCTCGGTTTTGGCGGTCTCGGAATTTGGTCTCGGTCTCGGTAGTCTCGGTTTCGTGGTCTCGGTCTCGGTCTCGGTCTCGGTCTCGGAAAAAAAACCGAGACTTCCATCCCTAGATTTATCATAACTTATTTCGTTAGACAACCGATTGCAGAAATGCTAAGCTGTTTATGCCAAGTGAATACTTAGTTTGGGAACAAGTCAGCAGTTTTTTTTCACAAGAAGCGAGCCGCCGCCGCCGCAACCCAGACAGGCATATCGAAGAAAAAGTTTCTGCAGAAAACGAACCTTTTGATAATGCTGAATATGTTAATGATCCTAATATATTGGATGTTTATCTGCAAATGACTGAAGCATCTCGAGGCTTGCAAACATCATGAACATTTTTCTAATAAAAATGAAGTTAGCAGTGTCATCCCCTATATTTTAACACCATTTATAAAAGATTTAGCTAACTTATTGTTTATATATAAAATATTTTCTATGTATTATATTAATATAATGTTATATTATATATATTATATTACAAGTCTAGTGCGTCTAGTTTAGACTAGTTCGACCATATCGTATTTATCTTAGTTAAGTCTATTTTATGTTACATTCAATTAATGAGCAAAAATTTCTTAATTTTTTGCCTAAACTCAATTGTTTTGGGATTTGATCACCCATGGTGTGATCTGTACGATCAGCCCCTTTTAGGAAAAGTTTTCAGGGGCCATAACTTTTGATACGGTAATGGTACAATTATAATTTTAACGTCATTTGAAAGGAAATTGTTAGAGCTTTCAAATGATGGGTCACATGACCCTGTGACGTGACGTTTAGCGTACGACAAAATTTAGAAAGTAAAATTTGGACTTATTTTTAGGAAGTTGCGCCATCATGTGATATGTCATTTGAAAGCGCTAAAAATTGTCTTTCCAATGACGTAATGGTCATCTTTCTACGATGTTCCTAGCCTAAGCTGTGGCCATTTTTGTGGTTAACCTCCAGAAATAACTAACTACAAAAATGGCCTGTCGCGGAGGATTCTGCGGAGGAAAAATAACTCCATTTTACGCCCTTTTAAACTCAAAGTCACAGCTTAGCAGTGTAGTATGAAGCATTAACGCTTCTTTTAGACATTTTGATGAAACAGATGCTAAGTACCGTGGTTTCAGTAACAACGTTTAAACGTTGCTCGTGGCAGCAGACAAATAACTCCATTTTACGCTGCGTATAACTTTGGAACCAAGCGACTGTCCGAGATTCGAAAGCTAAACGTCATAATGCCACACATGGTTCTAACTGATACTTCAATGTGGAGTTGAGAGTTTCATTATCATTATGAATAGGATAGTATAAGTATATTAATTAATATTATATTAATATATTCTATGTATCTAAAATTTTGGGCCAAAAATTGAACTAACATTTGTCGAGGTATGAATATTATATGCCTTACTGAAATTAAACCTCTTAAAAACTTCTACCGAAGGTGATTTTTCAGCGTTCTAAAAGCCTTCTTTAGTAACCTTAATTTAAGCTAGTTGCATAAAATGTATGTAATGCTATGGATAAAAAACATACGTATGTCTGTATGATATGGCTCTTAAATTATATGCACGATTTCTAAAAAAATGCCGATTTCTGTGTGTTTTGTCAGTAAAGTTCACAAAAGTTAAGGGTTTAGAAGATTATTAATAGAAACAGAAAGACGCCAGCCTAAGCTGGTTGCTTGAAGTTTACAAAGGGATAGTCACACCAACTCGCTTAAATCTTTAATGCGTAGTCCTTTCGTCAAGCTGAAAAGTGCATAATTTTACTGTATTGATTGATCCTAATACGTCACAAAATAAATAAAAAATTACCCAGCATTAGAAAACAATTATGTGAAATGTTCCTGGTGGTTTAAAAGGAATGGAATAAAAAAATAACAGCATAATGTCCATAATTGATATTTTGTAGTTCAACATGACCATAAGTTTTGCTTGTGGCACCCACAGGAGTCGTTTATTTATTCTGAAATTCTAGGGTTGGATAGCACATATATAGCGCATAATAATGCAAGAAAAATATTTTCCTGCTCTTTGAAAACGGTGGCACAGGAAGGTGAAAAATGATGAAAAACTTCGTGTCGAAAGCGAACTCTGATAAGCAAAAATTCTGTAATCTGAAGAATACAAAGAATTTTTAAAAAATATTCTGGCACATAATATAACATTTATAGGTGCTACACGTGACAAAACACTGGAACGTTACCATTCTCAATCATTGAGAACCTTGATATCAAAGTTGAACCTAAAATTTGTCCAAAAAATCGGCCTAGCATATGGGTGACCATATGCGAAAAGCAAGAGCACAAAACCGTCGCTAACTCACCCCTTCAAATACTACCAACCAAGAAACAACAATAAAAAACTTGTAATGCTTTAAGGGACAAGTTTGCTGGGCACATTAGCAAGAGTTAGGTCTAGGTGCCATACTGCCATTGCGTCCGTTCTGACAGAACTACTACTAATACTATTATATTATATATAGAATCTTAAGTCTTTAGTCTCTCTCTAGTCTCTACTAGTAGTAGCAGCAGTTATGTATTACTGCTTACTCACAATAGAGAGAAAAGAAATATTATGATAAATTAGCATATTATGTAAATCAATATGTACCTTGGTAATACAGGCACCGCCATACAAGAGACCGTATATCAAGGCATTAAGTCTTCTTCCGCTACAAAAAGAAGAAAACATGAGCATGGCTACACAGGGGCCAGCAACAAAGCTGAAGAACGATTGGGGTGCAGGTGTCAGTGTCGACTTGGGTTGGAGGGTGGAGGATGTATCTGGACTCTGGAGGTATGGGGGATCAGATAGGAGGGGCAAAGAAATCATCTAACGTAATGTGGTTTATATATAACAGTCTTTTCGTTTAACTCGCTACGCAGTTTCCTACAGCTACTGTATATTATGCTGGTTCGTGCAATAGCTTATGTACTTTTGTATACTGTATATACATATGCACAATATAGGCATATTTTTAGTGGTGGGGCTGGGTGGGCGCCCCCCATTTTGACCCCCCCCATTACAGATGGGGTGCCCCCCATATCCCAAAATTTTTTCCGGAAGGACGTTTTAGCTAATTTGTAGCTGTAGCGATGTCGTGTTCGTCGGGTTTTTGAGTCCTTTTTGGCTAAATTTAATAATAGCGTGGCTATAATAACGTATGAAACATTTAACATTTAACGTATAATAGCCATTTTTCCTGTAAAAATAGTGTTTTATCGTGAAATCGGTGCGCCCCCCACCATTTTGGTCGACGCCCTCCCATTCATGAGGGGAAGCTACCCCCCCGAACCCTACCCTTGGCGAAGTCCTTTGGGGGAGGGCTGGGGACGTTACGGGATATATCCGGAAGGTGGGACGGGCCGACCCTCCGGTGGACCCGCCCCTGCCCGTGCTGCCCCTGGGCCGTCGGGCGTAGGGTGCAAGAAGAAGAAGAAGCTACCCCCCCCCCCATCGCGCCCCCCCATAAAATTTTGCCTAAAAATATGCCAACATATATGTGATAATATCTTAAAAACTAACTGATAATAAAATAATAATAAAGCAGGATACTGATTACTCACTATTTATCAGCAAAGGATCCCACAACAGTGCCAACCAACATGCTTGACCCGAAGCCGGCAATGAACAGAACTTCGATGTCGTGTTTGGACATGCCATAGCTTTCGTACAGCGCATAAACGTGAGGGCCCTGCAGCCAGTCACCAGCTAAATACATAAACCTTATCACGGATTACTGTATTAGTTTTGAACTACAACTAACACTATTGAACTAGGGGCTCCCAAAAATTCACTTTTACGTGTATATAAATCATAGGCGGTTTTTGTGGCCACAAACACAAAGCGTTCCTTTACTCTAAATTTTTTGGTATTACTCACGAAGCTGATTTTTACACGATTCGATAGCATAATGTCATATCTCAATTCTTAACCGCTATGAACCATTTTTAATATGTTTGACCAATGCCTCAGCAGTGACGCCAAAGCTATGGTCACCCAACTATTTCGAAGGAGTCAAAAACCGCTATTTTTGACATTTTGCGTTACATTTCTGGTTTGAGAACACATATTGAAAATGCGGATAATACGATTTTACGCATAAATGTGGGCTACTACTATGCCAAGTTTCAGCCTGATTGGCTTGATGTGGTTTGAGCTAGAACTGTCCAACTAAGCGCTCTTTGCGCACTTTTGCCTATGTAAATACACTGACAAACGCACAGAACCAAAAAGTGCCCCTTCAAGCTTAATATTGTTCTTATCTGAGGTAGAGGAGCCTTGGTTCAGGGTGAGTAACATTTATATAATGTGAGAAAATAAGCAAAATTGGATAAGTTTGATTTTTGAAAAGTAAGCGACCAAAATGGTATATACGCAGGTATATAAATTCATGAAACAAACCAGCCGCTAGAAGATAAGCAGTGAGATAAACTCGTTGGAATGTTCGAAAGGCAGCATCATCACTGTCCGGCAACTGAGTGCGCGTGTACACGTACAACAGCAGGCAGAGAACACAGAGCCCATAAAATGATTCGATAAACATCAGGCTGCTGGATCTCAGGGCCTGCCTTCCAAAGAACCTATACATATGTAATGTATAATGTGTATATATATATATATATATATATATATATATATATATATATATATATATATACATATATATAGTGGTGCGGGGAAAAAAAACCCTACGCGTTTTGCGGGGAAAAAAACCCTAGTGCTTCCTGGCCGAACCTCACGACATAGGACCTTTTTGAGTATGCAGGTGGAAAGCGCATCCCAAACTGACTTACCACACCAATTTCTGTGCAGTTTTGAGGCCTGTAGCGTTTTTTATAAAATTTCAAAATTTTGCATGATGAAAAATTCCAAAGTGACAAAATTTTCCAAATTTTTGACTTGTCATAATTTTTCACAAAAACACTTTTGACCAACGCCGTTTGCATTTTTCAAGAGAGTTACCTTTCCTCTATACTTCTGAAGCTCGAAAACCGTGAAAAACGCTGTGGTTGACCTGTGACTGGTCAAAGTTTGTGCGGGGAAAAAACCCTATTGCGGGGAAAAAAACCCTATTTTGTTTGGCGGCATTTTTTTGCTAAACTCACCAATTGTTGCTACTAAAGTTGGTTCGTCTGGGCTAACAACATGCGTAGAGTTCATTAAAACCGTTTATTCGGCCGCAAAACGTCGTTTTTTGTCATTTTGGGCCATACCCCGACACCCCTTACGAAACCTGTTTTGGTGATGTTTCACCAAAATTTGGCATTTTTTGCAATATTTAGGTTTTAGCTGCTGCGTACCAATTAAATCCAAGAATGATAGACGCGGGCGGTGTTTGTCCGCTGTTTCTAACGTAATAAGCGCAAAAATCTGTTTTTAATGCTTTTAAATACGGAAAAAATGCCTATTTGGGCAGAAGTCATTTCTGCCAAAACGGGTCGATTTTTGAAGAATCATTGTGAGTCACATAAATGTCGCAGAAACGGTTTTTTTAGTCCATACTGCAGCTGAGAGTTGTAGAACACGATGAAATTGTGTTTATACTCCCTGCTAATAGAACAACCAGAAAAAGTGATAGGGTTTTTTTCCCCGCATTAGGGTTTTTTTTCCCGCATAGGGTTTTTTTTCCCGGAGGTTTCGAGACTCATTACTCAGAAACGTGAGTAGTTACAGTCCAGTTTATTAGTGCAACAGTTAGGCGAAAGATGGCCGTTATAACAGCCGCGAGCATTAATGGATCCGATTTATGTGGAGCACAGGACGACCCGAAAAGTTGAAAATAGGGTTTTTTCCCCGCACCACTATATTCCCCCCCGAAATTTTTTTCGACTGAAATTTTACACTCGGATCCCCCCTTTGGTTTTTATGGTCCGGCCGGAAAAAATTTCTGATACGTCTCCAATTGACCAAATTTGGCCTAAAAATTTCCCCATTTTTTTCTGGGGCTGCCGCCCCCAGACCCCTGCAACTCTTTGGCATAGTGCTCCTTGCTTTTATCTTAAATGAAAACATGTGCATGTCCATACATCTGGATTGTGCCCTATGTATTTGCTTAATACAATGTTTGGTGTATCGTTTTAGCTGTTTTTTATTACAAAAAATACATTTTTAGTATAAAATTTTACAGTTTTTATGTCAAAAAATTTAGGAAAATTTGCTAATTTGCTAGCTTCTGGACCATTGCCGGCACCGTTTTTGTAATTTTCGGAGTTTTGAGCTCCAATTTTACGTTCGATGCTGCAGCGGTGGAAAATAAGCATGTTTTTGACTGAAAAATGCTAATATGTGTCGTTTTTGCGCTAAAATTGCAATTAAGTGCATTTTAACACATTTCAAAAAAATCGAAAAGTCATTTCCCCCCCCCGAAATTTTTTTCTGGCTACGCCACTGTATATATATGTCAATATGTGTATCAATGGCGGTCCCAGATGGACATGGGCTCAATTCATTGCCCTTGAAATGGCTACGGCTATAACAAGGTAGCGTAAAGCTGAAAAACGCTATAATAAAAAGTTAAAAAATTTCTTCAGACCTCCGCCCCCCCCCCCCCCGAAATCGAAGTCTGGGACTACACATGGGCAGTGCCTACACCCAGCCTACACCGGTGTAGGCACCAACCTCGCAACCTCGCACGACCTGGCAGACCAACCTCGCAGCACTCGCCGGTGGTCAAGTCGTCTGCGAGGTTGTCGTAGTAGGACAACGTCGCAACATATATAATTGCCCTTGTCTGCGAGGTTGCTATAAGACAACGTCGCAGCATGTCTCGCGATGTTTTCTATAAGACAACGTCGCAACATGTCTGCGAGGTTGCTAGAAAACAACCTCGCAAGTCGCAACATGTCTGCGAGGTTTTTAGAAGACAACGTCGCAACATGTCTGCGAGGTTGCTAGAAAAGACAACCTCGCAACGTGTCTGCGAGGTTGCCATTAGACAACGTCGCAACATGTCTGCGTGGTTGCTATAAGAATCTTATAACAAGATATCGTCTAAAGAGCGCTACAAAGCTAGGTTTTTTGCCTTATCGGTTCATATTGCTGTTGAAAAATTGGATCAAGTGCAGTTGGGGGGGGGGGAAATAGTGGACCTATTTTTTGGAGTAGAGCACCTTGAGAGAAACATTTTTGTAATAGAACCCCTATCCACAAATTTGGATTTTCCGAGCTATGACCCCTTGAAAATTGCATTTTCAGTGTTTTTGGAAGTGAACGTAGGCCAAAGTTCGAAGCCAAAAATGGCTATAATCTCTGTTTTTAGATAGTTTTGAGTGAGTTATGATGTTTTAAGGCATCGTTTAGGCTTAGTTGGCAGGATTCTCTAGGCTAAGCTGGCAGGATTTTTTCTGAAAATTTCGTTTTGTTATTGCCGAAGCCTGAGCCTAAGCCTAAGCCTGAACCTAAGCCTGATACTAAGCCTAAGCCTAAGCCCCATACTAAGCCTAAGCCCTAAGCCTAAGCCCAAGCCTAAATTAAGGCCAAGTTTGAATTTGGTCAAAAATTGGACGTTTATGGCGAATTTGGCCAATTTTTCGGCAGGAACCCGGTTAAAAAGCCTTTGTTTTGATCCTAAAAAATTGCAAACAATAATCTGACACCGTTTAGACACGATTAGAACGGAAAATACAAGGGCTTCGGAAAAAATTTGCGAAAACGTCCCTCACTGAGGGTTAGGTTTCGGGGGGTCGTATCTCAAAATATCCAAAAAATGAAATAGGGGTTCTTGAAGCAAAAATACTTCCCTCAAGGTGCTCTACTCAAAAAAATAGGTCCACTATTTTCCCCCCCAACTGCATTTAACCTGAAAAATTATAACATACATATACAGATATGTAGATAACAACTGTGTCTGGACTTAAGGTGGTAGTTCCAGAATCGCAGTTTTTTTACATGAAGCTATTTTCAAAGCTCTTTCACAGAGCAACCAGTAAACCAGGGATAAAATGGCTAACATTTTTTGAAACAAGACTCACAACTGTCTACTATCACGTTTTAATCACTAATAAAATCCCACGTTAAGACTAGCTACTCCATTGGCTTATAGTTCAGTGAGCCAACGCGGTAGCTAGTCTTAACCATGGTATTTTACACTAAATAAAAAATGCTCTGGGTGTTTTTTGGTGTAGTTTAAGAAAATCATAGTCTCTTTACTCATAGAGTCTATATCTGTCTGAAAAACGGGTCACTGCGATTATGGAACTACCACCTTAAGGGGGCGCTCCGGGAATCAAGGATTTGGGCCGTATTTTTTAAAGACAGCCAAAATGACCTATCAATCTTGAAGAAAACTTGCCCAAAAAACTATTTCTGATGTTTTGACGCGCATATCTCCATAGTAAAAAATTTGGAAAAAATTGGACAATTTACTGATTTTATTCGACTTTTACACAAATTCAGCAAGTAAGCCAGTGCATCAACGCTTTTCGAGGTTTTCCAAACAGACGATACGTAAATTTTATTAGTCGTAATAAAAAATTAAAACAATTTTATTGCGTTCTGTGCAAAAAAATTGCACAAGAAACCTTTTTCAGAAGCAGCATACTCAAATATAGGCTGTGTGAATACAAAACCAATTTTTCGGCATTCGATTATAAAATGCTGGTAAGTTATTTTTCTACAAAATTGTGCACAATTATAGTCTTAAGCTCTGCGCAGTTGAAGAATTTTTTAGTTTTTCAAAATAAAGCTTAGAAATTTTTTTATATGAATTTTATTGCTCAGAGTTCGACTTCGAAAACACATAATGACATTTTTATCCAATTCCGACATAAATGTTAAAAACCAAAATAATGTTCAACTAGAGAAGCACATAAGCTACATTTTGGTATAGAAAGTGTGACTATACGCAAAGTATAAGCAGAGTTATCGTTTGCCGAAAATTCACTCACGTTTGGTGCTCTGGGAGTCACGTGACATGATCACGTGATTTGAAATTTTGCCTCCAGTGTTCTTTTGTGCCATACTACATATATGTATAGTAAAGTTTGACATTTGCCAATTTTTTTGCCGATTTTCGATGTAATCCCCGATTCCCGGAGCGCCCCCTTAAGGGGGTAGTGTCGCGAAAGCAGTTTTGCTCATAGGCTGTGAAAATAGAACTTTTTGTTTTGAAGTAGTACATTTAATGAGAAGCTAGTCCAACGCTGTGTGGTATCAAATAATTACTGCCAGACATCACACTATCAATATTGACAAATATCTTGGACCAATCGTCATTAGTAAGCCAGACATCACACAATAGGGACATAAAAGTTCAAAAAATCAAGCCAGATATCAGATTGGCCAGCTTGTGAAGTACACATAATGTGTGGACGCACAATTTTTTGCGACAAATAAGAAAAAAGAAAATTGAAGGTTCGTTTTTCTTTCGATTTGAAAATAAGCGTCTAGATTTTTCACAATTTATCATTATTGCTGTTACTATTTTACAGTTTAAGTACACCTTCACAGTTCAAACTAGTATTACTCCACAGCCGCTACAGTAATCTGCATTAAATTTTGTGTGCATAAACTACAACATATGTGCTATTAGTCTGTGTAAAAAAACTAAACAGAAAAATTGATAAACGTGACTAAAAAATGGAATGTGAATAGGTTTTTTTTTCGTCATTTTTCCGACTTTGAGACATTATTGCAAACTATATGCTGCACCAATTTTGCTGAAACTTGGCAAAATAATTTACCTTTAGTTAGATTTTTCAAATATAGACAGAACAATTTCTAACATTTTACTGAACAAGTTTTACAGTCGCGCAAAATCGACTGCTTTCGCGACACTACCCCCTTAAAAAAGCGTGTCTAAAATTTGCGGATTTGGTGGCTCACGAACCGAAAATTTTTAAACCTCTGCTCAGCACCCCCGCCCCGGCATTGAACGCGTGCAGGCAACCTCGCAAAGGTCGGAGCTGGTGTAGGCTAGAATTTGGGAGTCTGCCCATGTATGCTGGTGTACTGTGTAGACATGCAAATGCAGCATAATGTATTCATGAATACATGTGTATATATAGGCTTTTATGAAAGATAATAATAAGGAATAGTATGCCACATACAGTTGCAGGGGTCTGGGGGCGGCAGACCCCAGGAAAAAATTGGGGAAATTTTTAATTTTTAGGCCAAATTTGGTCAATTGGGGACGCATCAGAAAAATTTTCCGGCCGGACCATAAAACCAAAGGGGTGAGCGCGCTGAGTTCATTTTTAGCACTTTTGAAGCGAAAAAACGTTGATTTATGGCTTTTCAAAAAAATTCAAATTTTGTCGAAAATCATCACTTTTCCACATATTAGGGTGAATTGTCGAAAGGTATCATTAATACAGTCGTAATATCAGTCTTGAATTTGATCATCATAAAGTAACACATAATAGTATATTTAATTCAGCTTTGTTTGCAACATATTCTGCTCAATTTTGCCAAAAAAATCAATTGTAATAGGCGAAATACACGTCGTCAAACTGAGCTCATATATCGCACGTTTATGTTTCTTTTTGGGGTACACAATACAGTAACTACATTTTCCCAGAAAAAATAGCCATCTTTATTCTAAGTATATACCAATTTTTAATAAGTTCAAATACCATATATAAATACTAATTCAAAATGTCACTGATGCTCAGCATCAAGCTGGTACTGATAGTCAACTTCGGTGCAAAAGTTCAGCTTTATTTATGATTACAAGTGCAAGTGCACTTTTATTTGATGCACGCAACAAAGACTAATCCCTTGCTCACCCAAATACTAAGCCTACGCACTAAGCCTCAGCCTAAGCACTAAGCCTTATCTCTGCGTCTAAGCCTAAGCACTAAGCCTAAGCCTGAGGCCTAATTTGAAGGAAAAACCTGCTAAGAAGCATCAGAAATAATTTTACCGCACCAAAAAACCGAAAATAGCTTCATATTTTAAAAAAATTCGCAGCTATTGCCCGAAATTTGTACTGATTCTTACTGGTGCTCTAACGCTTCAATCAGCCTGATCCTGGTAGCTTCAGAAAAAGTTTCGTAACTTTTCAAAGCCTGCACCGATTCACAAAATTTTTTCAGCATTCAGTAGCTTAGAAGTTATTCTTTCAATGGCAGCAGCAGGTTTTCATTTGATTCAGTATTTTTGGCTAAATCCGATTTTGCGCAAAAAATTTCATATAAAGTTTATTTTTTGGACAAAGTTTTATTTCCAGCCAAAGCTTACATCCTACAAACTTTTAACCTGTCCTATTCGAAAGAGCGTTCAATTCTGACCCCCCCCATCCAGTTACCAAAAATACGAATTCAAAACGTCACTGATGCTAAACGTACGACTGACAGTCAATTTCGGTTCAAGAGTTCCAGTTCAACTTGATCTATGATTCTACAGTAGCAAGTGCCCTTTTATTTAATCCAAGCAACTAAGACTAATCCTTTGCTAACCCACATACTATACTAAGCTTAAGTCTAAGCAGCAAGCACTAAGGCCGTGTTTACATTGAGCTTTTTTTCAGCTGCTCGGTTTTAACCCATTTGATTCAGGAGGCCATTGGGCCTGGAAGCAGTATGAAGCCGCGAACGAGATCAACAGCGAAACAGAAGTCACCACTGGTCGCTCAGCGAGCAACACCCCAGTCATCCCCAGGAAACTCAACCCGCGCGAGCCTCATCAATGAATCCCCTGAGTCTCCTGGCGGCCCCAATCACTGCCCAAACTGCAGTCGTCGTGTGGGGTTTACGGGATTGCAGTGCGATATTTGCAATAATTGGTATCACTCAAAATGCTTGCGTATCCCAGACGATATCTACGACAAAATTGGCGGTATTGAGACAATAGCGGTTATCTGCCTATCGTGCTAGAACAGTGATTTGCTACGTAATTATCGTGAAATAGCCGAATCGGTCAAGTCGGCTGGCCTTTACCTCAAAACTATTGTACAAGATGCTATTAGTACACCCATAGTCCCACCATTACCCACAGTACCCGCCACCCAGTCACAAATGGCATTGATTTCACTAGATACTCCTATTGACACTGTGCCAATGCCACTTTTAGTTGACGCACCACCCCTGCAGCCTACTGCTCCAGTGTCTAAGCCCACCCCGAAAATTAGAGTTGTACAAGGGCATTTAGACCCTCTTTCTAATTTCTATGCCTTTGATTTTGCTTACTACGGGCGACGATACAGATCAGTAGAGCACTGTTATCAAGCCTTACGCGCTTCCAAAAACGGAGACGAAGTGCGAGCTGACAAGATACGACAAGCACATCATGCTGGTGAGGCCAAAAAATTGTCAACAGGGCTACCACCATCGTCTGACACAGACGTTGCGCTCATGCAGACTCTGATCGACGAGAAATCTAAGCAGTGCTTTACGTTTCGTAGCACTCTTCGTGACACATGCGGTGCCCGTTTTGTGCACTCAACATACCCATCAAACACTTTTTGGGGATCAGGTCTTCACTTTTCGGACGACCACGGTGCTATTTCTGCTCCATTGCCGGGAAAATAATTTTTGGCGATATTTTAATGAAAGTACGGGATAATCTCCAGCCCGAATCCAACTATTCAGTCCGAAAAATTGATATCATAGATAAAAGTAGCTACGCTGTTGTGGTATTTGACGGCGAGACTCTCTCAGTAAAACCGCCTGTAGCCACCAAACCCCCTACCCTAAACGGCTACAAACGGAGCAATTCATGCTACAACTGTGGCGAAAAAGGACATGCGAGTAGAATTTGCCGTTTCAAGGTTTCTGGTGTGCGGTGCTTCTCGTGTGGACTTGTGGGACATAAAAGACGCAACTGCGCAACCGCTATCCTGTCATCAAGGCAACCGATCCTGCCTACACCTCCTAGCCATAGCTATATTCCCCAGAGCGTTCCCAGTGCGGCACACATGCCTGTAATTCTATCCAGCCCCTACCAACCTATGAATGCTTCTGCATTGCCACCAACATATGCCTCAGTTACAAAGAATTCTTTGCTTACTTGCGCATCTGTCTGCAATCAACAGCGTATCAGCAGTCAAAGTTTTCAGTAGGCCACGTTAGGAAGGCCGAACCCACAACCCAATCCGCGAAAAATCCTGTTTGTATTCTGCTCAACGCAAGAAGCTTAAAAAACAAAATCCCAGATTTTGAAGCTGAAGTTATTAGCCTAGATTACCCTGACGTCATATGTGTTACTGAGACCTGGTTGACTGCTGACACGCCCGATTCTATTTTCAAATATTCTGCTAACTATAATATTTATAGACAGGATAGGGAAACAGCAGGAGGAGGTGTGGCTATTTTTGTGAGGAACGACTTTAAATCAGATCGTGTGGAAATTGACCTGCCAATAGAAATTATATTTGTACATACGTCTAAAGGGCTACGCCACTGACTGTCTGATCGCTTGTTGCTACAGACCTAGTGTAACCAATGTTAATTATCTTCTTCCTCTAAAAAAGTTTCTCGATTTTATAAGCCACAAAAGAATAAAAACGATCTTAACTGGAGACTTCAACCTGCCAAACATTTCCTGGGAAAACTTGAGAGCCCCAACTACTCACAACCAAGACCAATTTTTACAGCTTTTTCTTTCGCAGGGACTTCAGCAAAAAGTCAGTGAAAACACACGGCACACTGAAGTCTTGGACTTAATTTTTGAAAATGTTCCTAACTCCGTGTTTGACATTACCACTACGGCCCCCCTTGCGAACTCTGACCACAACATAGTTAGTTTTAGACTCAACTTTTGCAAAAAATACGACAATCTAAACAGACTACCCCGTTTTATATGGAGCAAGGCAGACAAAATAGGTATGCAAGTCGAGCTAGAAATGACTAACTGGAATGAAAATTATCGTAATTGTGCGGGTCTGGACGAGCTGTGGTCTGTTTTTTCAAACTATTGTAACTACTTATTTGCGAAATATGTGCCAACTAGTCAAGGTAGCAGTAACAAGGTAAATTATTATCCGTATCCTGTGCACATACGTCGTTTGATTACAAAAAAACGTACTCTGCATCGTTTATATAGGTCCCAGCCTACTTTCTCTAACAAAATCAAAGTCCGCGTAGCTACGTCTAAATGTAGGACGGCGATACGTAAATTTCACAGAGACAAGGAACTAAACTTATTCAACTCACAGAATCGGATCTTACAGACATATCAACACTAAACTGAAATACACACCTAATATTCGCACTTTGGTTGCATCAGACGGGCAGAAATGTAGGTCAGACTATGAGAAAGCTGATACCTTAAATAAACAATTCTGTTCTGTATTTACAGTTGACAATGGATTAAACATACCACTTTTAGATCGGTGCCACG
Source organism: Trissonchulus sp. WLG1_4 (assembly GCA_030248245.1). Taxonomy (NCBI): domain Eukaryota; kingdom Metazoa; phylum Nematoda; class Enoplea; order Enoplida; family Ironidae; genus Trissonchulus; species Trissonchulus sp. WLG1_4. The sequence goes on from JASANF010000386.1 coordinate 143,029, forward strand.
TTACAATACCCGACTTACTCATTACCCGCGAATCTATATCTACGGCTATACGTACCTTAGGTAATAGTACAGCATGTGGACCAGATAACATCCCCGCTTCCCTCTTAAAGATGTTCCCTAACCAGTTGGCATTACCCCTAGAAAGGATTTTTTGCGTGTCTTTAGAAACTGGTTTGCTACCAGCTCAATGGAAAAAAGCCATTGTTATCCCAATATTCAAAAAAGGCAGTCCATCGGCTCCAGAGAATTATAGGCCTATTAGCTTAACTTGTACTAGCTGCAAGGTACTAGAAAAATTGATTAAAGCATATCTTACTATCTTTTTACATCAGCACAAACTCTTATCCCCTCATCAACACGGTTTTATGTCTACAAAATCTACACTCACACAACTTTTAGAATGCGAAAACTACTGGAGCAGCCAACTAGACAAAGAGAAACCTGTCGATGTAATTTACTTAGACATAAGTAAAGCTTTTGACTCTGTATGTCACACTAAGCTCCTTAGTAAACTACATGAGTTCGGTATAAGAGGTAAATTTAGGCAATGGATTCAAGCCTTCTTGATGAATCGAGCGCAGGTTGTCAAGTGAACGACGAGATATCTAGCCCTGCAAAAGTTAGCAGCGGAGTTCCCCAAGGAAGTGTATTAGGACCCCTACTGTTCCTTATTTTCATAAATGACATTGTTGGCGCTGCCCCTGGTAGCTGTATCAAGATTTTTGCGGACGACTGCAAATTTTACCTCTCTTGTCAGAAGCTACAAGACTACTACACACTGTTAGGTAACGTTCGTAATGTTTTTGACTGGACACACAGCAATCAGTTGCGTATCGCTGCTGATAAAAGTAGGGTCTTACATTTAGGCCGCAGTAATAACAATTTCCAGTACACAGTCAATAACACTTTAATACCCTCAACGCATAGCATGAAAGACTTAGGTATACTGATTAGTAGCGACCTAAAATTTTCAAACCACTGCATGATGCTAGCAGCAAAGGCCTTTCAGCGCATCAATATACTACTACGAAGCACAAACTGTACCGATATGTGGTTCATGAAAGCTATGTAACAAACGTACGTACGTCCACTGGTCGAATTCAACAGTCCAGCAAGGTCGCCATGTTTAAAAAAAGATATCGTACTTATAGAATCCGTACAGAGAAAATTTACCAAACGCATACGCGGTTTGGCAATGCTTTCTTATAGAGAGAGATTAGAGAAACTCACGCTATTTACACTAGAGCACCGACGACTTATAGCTGACTTAGTGCAATGTTACAAAATTGTACGTAACATTGACGGTTTAAATTTTTCAGACTTTTTTAGTATACCTTCAACTGACCACC